>VNKC01002806.1:32767-110498 GCA_008042775.1 Drosophila pectinifera
CCATTGATGTTTGTGCGCTTAACTTCTTGCCGGCAGTTTGTCTCAGCGGGCCTCTGTCGTGGCCGAGAATCTTCGAGCGCCATCGCCGTTTCTCCTCCTATTTTATTTTACTTAATACTTATGCTGGCGTTTCTTTTCTTCCTCCTCCGAGTCCTCCTTCGAGTCTGCCAATGTCGTCGCTTTGGCCTTTTGCAACAATCGAAATCCCCAATTGACAAAAAGAAAACCAATTTAGCAGACAACGACAACTGTTGTGGTTGTGTTGGCTCCGACTCTGGCTCTGACTCTGACTCTGACTCCGACTCGAGTCCTCATTCCCAGCTGTGATAAATTCATCAGGTGAATGCCGAGGCATGGCGCAAATATGCTGCTCCACTGAGCCCCTATCCTGCCCCTCCCCAGCTCCCAGCTCCCTCCTCAAATCACCTCCCTTGCTGCTGCTCGAGAAGGTCCTTGGTGTGGCTGACTTCGGTTTGCTGCGGCTTGGCTGTCGCCGCATCAAACGACAATTGAATTTGCCATGTTGAAAACTTGGTCGGCCACCGCCACAATATCGACTCGAGGCTCACAAGGTCTTTCGTTACCCCAGTGCAGGTGCACTGTGAAAAACATTTAGATATTGGTAAAGAAATATCTCTTTATTACAGAGTTACAATCTTCTTTTTAAAGGTTATTGTTTAACAAGCATGCTCCTTGAGTATATATAACATTTCCAGTCGTTTTAATTCAGAGAGATTCAGTAGCTTGTAATAAATTTATTACTATTTATTTATTATTATTCCTTATGACACTTTTTTCTTAGTGAACATTCTAAAAGCTCAGGCAGGAACGGTAGCCAGGACATGCAGCATTCCACATGCCTTGCCGCACATTCCTTGGCCAGTCGTTGTTATTTATTTAGTTTTGTTGGCCGTTGGCATGCCTTCAATTAATGTCAATTCGTTTTTAAGTAAGATATCGATAGCAGGACGAGCAGGCGGCCCGACCAGGATCTCCCGCAATCTGGGACTCGGAGAACGGCACAGGACGGAACGCATCAGGGCATCAGGCGAAATGAAAACGTATGGGCCGGGCAATTTGTCTATATTTGGGGCCCCCACTAATATACCCAATAAGGGCATGCGGCGGCCAGCTGGGCCCACGGCCAGGTGATCAGGCTCCATCATCAGGACAGTTGATGTGTGGATATAAACTTAATGCTAATGCCTTGTCCTCGTCATCGCCAGCGTTGGGGACTCGGCCCCACTCGTCTAATGGAAGGAAGGGTAGCAAAAATATTTTCCATTATGTTTGAATGCAATAAATTACCTGTAAAGGCAACGACAAAAACCACACGCACACACACACACCTAGGGGGATATGGGCCACAGGATGTGGGCTAAAGGATAAGGGATCGGGGGCCATATGTACGCACATTAATTTACTTTTGTTGTCACTTTGCCAGTGGGCCGCATTCGAAGTGCGCTGCCGGCATGGAAATAAAACAAATACAAATACAAATGACAAAGCGGAGAAAGAGAAAGAGACAGAGACAGAGCCAGAGACAGAGACAGAGTCAGGGACAGAGGCTCCTTGGTCTCGGCTGGATATGTAAATGTGTAGCGCACACATTTCGGGCCCAGTGTAATGGAATTGTATGACATTACTTTTAATTAAAAGCGCACAACATTTTTGGCCAGCCAGTTGAGTGCCAGGCTTTCAGTCCCTGTCGCTCCCGGTGAAAAGGCTTTCCTCTCTCACTCTCTTTTGGCAGCTAGGTGTGAAGTGTTTTCCATTTTGGACAATGGACAGCGGACACCGGACAGCGGACAGCGGACACTAGGACGCCAGGAATCCAGGACGCAAGGGGTTAAGCCGGCCTAGCACTCATTGTTAGACAGCTGCCAAGTCATAAAGACGCTCGACACTCGGCACACTGGGGCGCAAGCGATGTATTTATCAATCGCATTAAATCTGAGAGCAGCAGCGGAAATTGCATGCAATTCAATTGCAATCAAGGAAAATGGTCAAGTCCTGGAAAGAAATAGAATGAGGTCCCAAACCCGTGCTCTTTGTCCTCGCCTTGAACACAATTACAAGTGGAGCCCGGAGCGTGGAGCCTGGAGCGAGCGGATGGCAGATAAATCAGGAGTTTAGCGGATAAAGCCGCTCAAGGATGCGCCGAGTATGTGCCCTATCTCATTTATAAATTGGACAAATTCCCACTCGAAAAAAGTATGAGTTCTACGTTTTACAAGTGCTCCCCCGAAATCACATTTCTCACTTAAAAAAAAGCAGATATGTTAAGTAATTAATAGAGAAAAACATCCTTATACTTTCCTTATATATTTAGTACTTAATTAATTTTATGCTGCTTTTCTAACTAAAAAGAAATCACTTAATTATAAAAAGATTGCTATATTACGTATACGTATATCCAGGGTTTACTTAGAAATATTTACCACTTCTTACCAGCAAGTTTCCAATAGCAAGTCCAAAAGCCTTCCCTTTTTTCCCTGTGTAATTAAATGGCAAATGCTGGCTGAGGACCTTGTCAAAGGCTTAGAGACATTTCATACATTTGTGAGTATATAAATTGCTGAGCCAAAGATCACAAGCGGAGAGTGCAATAAGACAGGGACTTGTGAGTGCCGAAAAACAAAAGTACACTTAGATGCGAATGGAATCCTTTCTTCCGTCCCATTGAGATCTGCGCCCTCTGATTCTGTGGTTTAAATAAAAACAATATCGAATTGCTGCCCCAGCGCCAGCACACTCGCACACTCGCACACACACTTTATGGGGGCCGCGTAAAAACCCAAAATTGCAAATAATGCGAATCACGTGGCTCACTGTGACCCAACGCACAAAAAACAGTGGGGAGCGTGTATTTTTTGTGGGGTCGCGGCTGGGGTTGGAGGCTTAGGGGCTGGGACTGGGGCTGCTAGGCTGCTGGGTTGGGGGAGCCTGGAGTACAAAGAGTGCAAAGAGCAGGGATCCTATCGCACAATCAACCATTACCGAACGCGATTCGAGTTGGGCACGAGAGCATTTCGATTCGCAGGCAAATCATAAAAACGAATGAGTAAAATCAAATGGAAAATCAATGAAGCCAGCCATCAATTGCGTTCTGGGGGTTTTTGGGCCGCGTCACCCGCGGTTTGCATAAATTCCTTTCCATTCCACGCCGCCGCAGGGCCAAAAGGATACAGGACACGCGCGGAGGGGCATGTATAGACCGTAATGCAGCAGCAGCAGCCCCCGGAATTATTATTTTTATTCCGAAACGTTTCCGAACGCTTTTAATTGGGCTGCATGGGGCATCATCGCATCAGCTTCGGGTATTTTATGCAAAATCAACAATGGCGTTGCCACAATCGCGGCGAGGGGCGGAAAAACATTTCCCCGGAGTGGAAAGTCGGGTGGCTGGGAGGCTGGGGGGCTGGGCGTCTGGTGCTGGCTCGTTTTCCATTCGACCGCTGAACCCAAAATAATTAAAAGTATTTGGCGTCTGTAAAGTAATTTTTAATTAAGTTGAAGTGCGCCGAAGTGCGTGGAGGTTGGTATTTCGGGGGCTGTCGTAGGTTGCTTATTACCGTGCATAAACATAAACAATTTTAGAAATTAAATGATAATTTCGGAATATTTACATAATTTTATGCATTATCTCAGCGGCGGCGGGAGCGGCAACTTTAGATGTTGTGTTTTTGCAGCTTTCCATTTTCACGCCGCCGAATAAAGATAGATGTCGGTGGATTGGGATTTAGGTGGAGTTTTAGATATGGATTTGGCTCTGGAACGTTTTTTTTTTTTTGGTCAGCTCTTCTCGTTTGCCTTTTTGGCAAATATTTGGCTTATGAAATGCCATTGTTTTTGGCAAGGGCCGAGCACGTTGCTTTAATCTCAATCCAAGCGATTGCTATCATCAGCCACCAAATTGATTTTAGTTTCATTTACGTTTCCTGCCTTCTCCAGGATGCGCTCCGAGTGTCCTGCCTCCGTTGGATTTGGCAGGACTGCCGCATAAATATTTATGACGAGCCGGGGGGGGCGTGGTGTTTTAGCCTCGTTTTTGGATGCCGGCCAAGTGCAATGAAATTCTATTTGCGACCCTTGCAAAGTGGATTTTTTCTCCCCTCTTCCGGGTTCAAGTTTTAATTAAGTACAATTTCGAGGGCGTTCCACTTTTTATTGAGAGCGATGCTGAAGTAATGGCAAATTACCAGATATTCCGGAGATATATCTGTTGAAAAATGTAATACCCTGTTCACATTAGGCTCTGGTTCCCCTCGGCCCCCTGCTGGTAGCGCGAAAACTTAATTAGCAAACATTTTTAATGGCACCAGCAGTAGCAGTAGCAGCAGCAGAAATTTTAATGTTCCTGGCAATTTGGTTATAAATTACAACTATTATTTTAATATTTTCACACATTTTTGTTGGCCAGCCCAGCCGGGGAGAGTGGAAAATGGGAAAACTGGGAAAACTGGGAAAATGGAAAAGGGAAAGCGAAAGCGAGTGTCTGGTTGTAAGTAACATTATTCGCACCTCCATGAACCTCACAAGCAGCCGGCAATTATTGAAATAAATTTACGAGCCTGAAACAAATTATGGCGAGGAAATGGAACCATCCCCCGACCTCAGAGAAGGCGGCTAATGAGAGCCTGCAAAGTGAAATGAAGGAGCTGCGCGGCGCGGAGTCGGGGCCGAAGAGGTTGCCACATTGTTATGAAACTTTGCATATGAATGATAATAAAAAGGGGTGACTTCGGGGTAAGAATACATTAATATGCTGCATAATTATGCGATAACCCAGCCGGGGCCAGGGCCAGGGCGACGGGAGCGGGACTCGCTCTCGTATCCATCTCCGCCTCAGTCTCCCTCTCCCGCTCGCTCGGAATATGGCATAACATAACATAACGGTACAACAGCGTTAACGCTAATGATGCCGACAGCACCAAGAGCACCAACAGCACCAGGAGAGGTGTGTGCCAGGTGTGCGTGCCGCTGTGCACGAGTGGGTGTAAGTATTGGGTGTTACATGCTGCCAAGTACTCCCCAAAGTGCCCCTAAATGCAAGAAATGACAGTCATTTCATATTTGTTGTCCTCCAAGGGCCGCACGCTCTCTCCCGCTCGCTCCTGGTCTAAGGATCTCGTGTCATAAAATTAAATACTTCACTGGAGAATTAAATGCAGTAAAAAGTGGGCGTGACCCGCTCCCCCGCTGCCGTGCGCCCGCCCAGCCCTGGGAACACACCTTCGCCATTGGCACTTCAGCATTAGATGGGGGTTAAATAGGACACACAACAAGTCCTTGCAAATACCCGGGGCGTTGCTCCGGCTGACAACTGTAAAATAAAGCTAATAATAAGTTAAAAGCTGAAAGTGCTTTCTGTATTACGATTATTACGGATTGCCCTGCTCTCTGACTGGGAATACGGTCCCTCGCCCCTTCCGAGGATTTGCTGGCCGAGCTGTGAGATGACAGTAATAAATACATAAACTGCAAATGCCGAACAACACAAACGGCAGCCAGTCAGCCAGTCAGCTGCAGGCGCATTAAGCCATCCCGTATTCCATTAGATGGCCCCTCGATCCCCGCCCCAAAGGAGTCCAGTCGTAAAGAACTGTGAAGGTGTATTAGCCGTTAGGTCGTGCTTTAAGCCATCTAACCCGGGTGAGTTGGCCACACAAATGCAGAAATCTCACAGCTGGCATATGGAAGAGTAGAGTTAAACATCAGCTGCTTGGGAATTGAAGTGAACCACACAGATAGACTCTACGTATGTATTGGTTCCATCTTCTATTTAATCTCTTAACTATAAATCATGAAGTGACCTAATAATTAGGCGCTTCAGTTCAGAATATCTCCATTCCGATTTATCGCTGAATTAATTTTGGGAGATGCCTGGCAGCCATCCATCCTGGCATTCAATCGTCCTTCCGTCCAATCATTAATCGCTCGAACCGCTGTTGCGGCTGCACTCACATTCGCACTCACATTCGCATTCACATTCACATTCACATTTCCATTCCCATTTCGAATCGAATTGCATTTGGCCGGAAATTGCATGAGCCCGATTGCTATAATTAAAACTAAGTAGCGCTGATTTAGCCAAGATGTTCCACTGAGGTCGGCGGTTTCGCCGGATCCAAAACCGAATCCGACTCGCCAGTCTTCGCCATTCTTCGCCTGACTTCCTTTTACTTGTCTTGTCTTGAGCAGGCGGCGATGCGGTTTTGTTAAAATTACATTTGCTAAAGTTTTATCGCAGCTGCGGCAGTGGCAAAGGCAGTGCCATGATATCAGCGCCGTAATTAATTGCGGCCGCTGCATTTCAGGGTGGCCATGGCAATTGTGGCGTGCAAATTAAAAGCCAGCGGGCAAAGGCTTGTTCTTGTTCTGCGAAAAAGTTGAGGAAAACAAACACTTTGAAAGCAGAGGAAAAACAAAGCCCTGGAAAAACCACAAAAAAAGCGCCAGCCAATAACAGCGGGGTAAAGGTTGTAGGGGAGCAGGCAGGGCAAAATAAACAGCAACAGGAGAAATGGGAAATGTGAAATGGGAAATGGGAAAGTGGAAAGCGGCGGCGATGGCAGCTGTAACCAGATCCAGACCCATCGATGGAAGACGAATAAAAATAGGAGTACGTATAATAATAAAACGCGGGCGAACCGCGGAATATCCTGTCGGCAATTTACGGTTAGCACAAGCGAAGTACAACAACCAGATCGAACACTGAGGGAAACGGCTCAGATAGAAATATAAACTGAAATATAATTATATAATAATATAATAAATTGGAACAGAACCAGAAATATACATCTATTTAAGGCTTTCATTTCCTTAAAATATAATTCCTTTTGTTAATTTTTTTCCTTTGATTTCAGTTTCTAATTGAACTAAATATTTCCCACTGTGTCTGCCCGCAGGCCCAGCGAAATGTCTTCGATTTCAAAGTGCTGCTGCTCTGTGGCGGCTGCAGCCGCTAATGGCGGTGCGGCGGCTGCTGGAGTGTTGCCGCTGACAACAACAACTCGGCAGGAGCGAGGCGGCGCCGCAGCAACGGCCGGAGGACTGGAACTCGAGAGGACAAAGCGGCCTAAAAGTGTCGCTGCAAATTGAGTGGGAAAGGCAACAAATCACATCAAAAACATATTTGAATATTTGCCGTCACTTAGCTTTCAGTGGGGCCAGGCCAGTGTTTGAGGCAGGGTGTGGGTGTGGGTGTCGGTGTCGGCGTGGGTGTGCTGCTGAGTATCTGTGTGCTGGATCCGCGCCAGTGTGAGTGTGCCTTGGGTCGTGTTGCTTGGTGTCGATGTCGCTGCCAGTGTTTGACTAAGCGCCATGGAGGCGCAGTCAATGAAATCGACACTTTTCCAGCATGCCAGTGCCGAAGAAGCTTTCAGTGATGGCTACACAGGCAGAAAAAATGGAGGAAACTATTTTTGGTAGGCCTATGATCACATATACTAGTGAAAAACGTAAGAGGTAAAAGGTATTTATTCTTAAAGGGAATTTTAATCTATAATAATTGTAATATCTCCCAAATGTTAGGGTTTTTTTTAGCCTGACTTGATTAATTTAGTGTAGCTTAAATATACAGAAATCACACTTATTCTTCGCTGTGCATTCACCGGCAAGTGCTGGCTGATAAAGAGGTTAAATCTGTGCAGTTTACTTTCGGCCGTGGATGTCTCTCGTTTTTCGGTAAGCAAAGCTTAACGGTTAGCTGACACTTTGCATACAGAGGGTTGGCGGAGAGCGGAAGAAGGGGGCTGAAGGGGGTTGGCTACAGAGCCTACCACCTGCCACGAAGTAGGTCTCTGTCCGCGTCTGTGTGTGTGCGTGCGAGAGCGATGTTTACATGTGTATTGTAAGTAAAATGCCTGAGGCTAAAGTGTACATTACGAAGTTTTAAATTACACAAAAATGTACATACAAGCGCACACAGTGTACAAAAGGAGAGTGACAGCGAGGAGCGATAAGGGGAGGCAGGGGAGACTGAACCGCAAGGATATGCGGTGGCCTCTGAGCGTCATTCTCGGCTAAATGCACGCAAAATAATAAGTAACTTGTGATGTAACTTAAGCTGTAAATAAATTCTCAGGCTCTCAAAACTATAGCTCATTGTCATGCAATTTTATATTCTTCTAGGTAATTTCCCAAAATATTATCAAGTTTTCTTTCGAGTGCATGTGTGTACTTACGAACCCAGCTGGTAATGGAATGAGGGTGGCTGTGGGCCAGAAATGGGGCCAAGTGAGTCCTGCGGGTGTTGTATCAATGGCAACTCCGGGATTGGCGGCTGCACGTGTCAAAATTTGCGCAAAGGATATACAAAGTAACTCATGCTAATTTCGCCATTGTTGGCGAGTGATGAGGGGTGGAAATGGGAGAGTGTCGTTGGTGGGGGTGAAGAAAATACACCGCCATCGATTTGCGTTCGTGTGAGTGCGCGGCCTTTGTGGAAATTATAAGGCGGTGTGGGCCTGGTGTATTGGCTAATGGTTAAGTGGAGTGGAATTGTAATTTCTATTAAAACGGAACGAAAAGTTCCTTATCTGGAAACCCAAGTACCCAGAGGTTTTCCATTAAATAGACGACGCTGCCAGGTCTGGCTGGGTGTCAGTCACTATTAGGAAAAAGCGTGCTGGGAAATTCCATTTCTATATTCGTTGTTCCTCTGTCATTACGGCATGTTCGGGGAATAAGGACGCAGGATCACCTCTTCCCTCAGCCCTGGTCCTCCCAATGGGTCAGTCGGGCCTCGGCTTAAGCTTTAATTTCAGCTAAGCAAGCACATTGACAACCGAAATGGTACACACTTCTATCCTTACACTGCAAGTACTTAAAATATATCCTATGACATGTAGAAGATGAAAAACTATAAAAACATACAAGTAGAGTGTCGGAATATGATATAATTTCCTTATTAAATCATTATTTAATATAAAATTCAGTCTAAATTAAGGCTTGCGTTAGTAAATCTTATCTGAAATTTAATTAAACTTTCTGTAGTATATCTTATATCGATTAGTGATTTTTTCCCTAGTGCATCCTTTGCATATTTGCTGTAAATACGTGAAGCCCTCACATATAGAGATGCACACACACTCGGCATAGCCAGGCAGTTCTCGGAGAAATTGCAATTTCGGTTTTATTTTATCTTAATTGAGAAGCTGACTTGTAGTTACGGCACCGACAGCAAATAGCAGCCAGGCAACTGCTAATTGACTGGCCTATGTCGGGACCTTTGACTTTCGAAGGTTGCCAATCAAACCCCTGAGCTCCCCGCCCCTTTGTCACCTGCTTGGGTAAATACAATTTGCGGTCAAATTATGTAGGCTAGGGCAAGCTGGCCTCGTCTAACTGCCTTTTTAAATGCCAAATGGCAAATGACAAATGCGAAATGCCGAGCCCAATCAACTGGCAGTCGGACCTCCTCAAGCTGGACCAGTGTCAGCTAATTGCACCTGACAAGCGCTAATAATTCAGCCCGATTACAGCCCATAATTATTGGGCACGACCATTCCATACGTTGGCATTTGATGGCACTTTGAGCTCTGCACCCCAAGAAATTCCCTCTGGCAACAGCTGCTAGCGTCTGGCAATTGCAATTGCATCGGAGGCAGCATCCCCGTGACCCCGTGTTGGCAATTCATTTCCATTATCATTATCAAAACTTTTCTGCTTTTCTCTGCTGCCCGAGATGGGATTTTGTACCTTCTACAAAGGACTCGGAGTGGGAATTCTCACTGGCCGCCATCAAAGATTGAGATCTGTTAGAAAATAATGTTCACTTTATAAACAACTTTCATAGAAATAAATTCAAAGGGATGTATTTTCAAAGAACTTTTTAAGGAAATTTAAATTCTTTCTTGGACTTACCTATGATTTAAACTTTTAATAGGTTATTAAATTATTTAGATGTAGCTCTGTCCAATACAAATGGCTTAGAGGTAGTTGTCTCCTTTATCTAAAATTCACCACCTAGAGAAGGTGAGGGACAGGTACTTTCTAGTCGATTCTTCGGTTAAAATTCCTTCATTTGTTTTTCTTCTTCCCCTGACGTGCGGGTGTGATTTACGCGACCTTGTGATGAGGGTGTGTTTGAATGGGTGTTTGTGTGTGTCTGCGAGTGTCTTAGATGGCAGCATCATCATCAGGAGCAGTAGCAACCGCCGCACTTCTTAAAAAAGCAATTACATTAAAAAGGATATGCTTGAGGCAGCCCTTTTTGCTCCTTTCCTGTCCTGACTGGCTGGCTGCTCACATTACGTATACGTAATCGCAATGCCCGCTTACGTGCCGCCGCTGCAGGACGATGTCTCTCTCCCCGGCCCGCGAATTGGGTCCTGGCCTCCGCCGTGCGAGTGTGTCTCTTAAATGTTCATTAAATTGGATTTTTAGTGCGCATCGTAAAAAATTCAAAGCGTCCATTTAATTCGCCCCGCCAACAGCCATAACAACAGCAGCAGTGCTCTTGGCCGGGCCAAAAACTTGGGCAGAAGGTGCCTGTTCCGGTGCCGCTTGGTCAGCACTTCAATTCCGGAGGGGTCGTAAAAGCGCTCCAGTCGCAAGTCGTGAGTGGAACCGAGTGCTCGAAGACGTCGATTCAAATTGAAATATTTCGCAATCCTATTGATTTTCCCCTTAATGATCCACTGCATTTTCAATGGTCAATGCAGCACAAGTGCAGGGCATTACGGAGGGCGGCTTCTCCTTTTTACCCCCGAAGCTGCAACTCTATTTTCCAACCATACCGCCTGTCATTATGCTGGGGCTCGGTTTCTCCGTTTTATTCGCTCTGCGAGTGTCGTGGAAAAACCTTTTTACGGCAAATTGTGCTGCATTTTAAGCGGAAATGATGCGCATCCTGCGGCATCACATCCTGGCCACAAAATGGCCACCCCGCTTTTGTCTTTCTTTCACCGAAAAATATTTGCATATTCATCTCAAAAACAAAACACCAACTTCCAGCCGGGGAAAGACAAACGGCAAACGGCATGAAAAAAATAAAATAAACATTTGAAAGAAGAAAGCGGCAGCCGCAGCCGCAGCAGCAGGAAGGAGCAAAGTTTAATGGCCAACATGGCCATGACCAGTGCACTGCACTTGGCAAAAACCAGTATATTTGCATGGAAATCGTAAGTAATTAGAGGGTGCATGTCTCGCTAAAAGAATCATAAAAATAAATAGTACAAATATAATAAATACCATACTTACCATTCCTGAGTAAGCAAACTGTGGTACACAGAATGGCAATCAGTATAAGAGATCCTTATTTCCTATTCCGGTTTGTATATATTTATTATTCTTAGAGCATTCGAAACTATCAACTTAAAATTAATTAAGTTAGAAGCTTGCAGAAGGAGCTTACACCGTATTTATATATTACTAGAAATCTTCTTGCTTGGTGATATTAAATTTGGGATTACTATTAAACGTATGACAAACTAGCCAACATAGGCAATAAATTAGTAAGCAGCCTTTTTTTCTGGTGTAAATCGTTGCTTTTGGCTGCTGCGGTGGGTGCCGGGGAAAGGGCGGCGTGCCTGCAAGCCATCGCCGGCCCATTAGGGACCGCCTCCTGGCCGCCGCTCCGTCACGGAGAACTGCGGCATATTGGCAAAAAATTCGAAATAATTGACACCAACAGGGACATCAGACGGAGAGGGGGGCCTGGGGATTATCGGCGTTAGACCGGGTCGTTGTACCTAGTTTTTTTCGGTGCACCGGGGCTGCGTCAGCGGACGATGCGATGTATTTTCTAATTGCCTTATCGCTTTCAGCGTTGACGGGCGCTCGAGCGCGAGGACTCAAAGTCCTTTGACGATGAGTGGACACTTTTGGGGTCCGGGCAGGGGAAAAAACGGAACGGCACACAGATACGGAGAAGAAGCAGTGTTAATTGCAATTTGCGTTTGTAGTCGTGTATGGCGGACACTTTGAAGAGTGTTTGCATTCCGAAATGGATTTTGGCCCTGCGTCTGCTGCGGAAATATTTCATAAGCGCTGGCCAAAAGGATCAATTAATGTCCACCGCCACGCAAGAGCGACAAACTGTTTGACATCGAATTTCGGTGATTTTCGCGATGCCGGGTTGCAGTTTGCCATTTGCCTAATTGCCGGGGCCAAAAGGGAGCCCAGGTACTTGGCTCTGGGGGTTAATTGAAAGCCAGGAGCCTGGAGCGCGGCTGGCCAGCAATAAGTGTGGACAAGTTTTGCTGAAAAGTAAAGGGGACTCACCTCGCATGCAAACTTTCCAGCACTTTGCCGGCTTGAAAGATGAGGCCGAACTTGCGGATATATCCTGCAGGATGCGGGGAGGCGAGCCCTTGGCAGAGGCAGGACAGCAAATTTATGGCGTTGACCACAGAATGTGTTAGTGAGTCCCAACATGTGAGAGCTGCTGCTGCTGCAGCTGAAAGTTCACTTTGTAAGTAACTTTTGGGCAAAGTCTGGCAAGTGCGCTACTAAATAAAAATTTATGGGGTAAGGGGACAGGAGACAGGGTCTTGGGGGGAGCAAGGTGGGCAGGACTATTGCCCAGACACTTGACCACTTCCACACTTATGCAATTATGAAATTGCCATAGAAAGTGACACTTTTATTCGTCATCCTGCCGGCATTGTCCTGTGCCTCTGCCTTTGCCTTCGCCTTTGCCTTGGCCGGGAAAATTGCGCAACGAAAACTCTTAACAAAGTCATTTGGTCCAGATGCTGCCAGTTAAGTTAGTGAGAGCTCCAGACCAGTGCCCCAACCCCCTTGGTGTCCCCGACAAACATCAGCCGATTTCCCCTGGATAGGAGTTTCCGAGCTGCCTTGGCACAACACATGTGGTTAAGGCTTGCCAAGTGGACTGCGAAGGGTTAAGCAGCGGCCTGGAATTTCGGCCAAAGTGGGCTACTTAAGGGCGGGCAGATGGACCCACCCCCGCTCCCACACGCACGCACTCCGGTCACTTACTGTAATTGTCTCTGCCCCAGCGGGAAACTAAGGCGGCGCAAATTAAGTGCAGAAAGCGATTACTGGACAAAGCGAGTGCACGGAAAGAAAAACATCACCAGCATTGCTTATCACTTTTAAATATTCTTGAAGTTATAAATTGTTTCTAAAGCCTTTAATATTTCGAGGTGCAAAGTAAGTCAAGGCTGCTAAATGTTCCCTCAATAAATGAGACTACATTTTCGGACTATCTATACCTTATATTAAATTCATATAATCCCTTAGATATTAAGTTCTATTACATTTAATTTTATAGAGTTTTATAGGATTTCATTAGAAAGGAACTCTTTTCTCTCAGTGGCGTATTGAGAGAGTGAAGCTGACGCCGTTACCAAGTGTCGCAGTCGAATCGTCAGGGTCAAGGCGCAGCATTTGATGAACTTGTGGGAAGAGTCCTTGACAGGACTCACAGCTCAGCTCGAGGGGAGGTGGCGCTATCACCATAAGTTTGGCACAATATGCTGCGCAAGTTTCGCAGCTGAACTTCGTCTGAATTTCTCCGAGACATTTACTTATCTGGTCGGACACGTGGCCAGCAATTGTCTTTGGCAATTGTCGCAAACGGGGGACCCTGGGAAGCCAGTAAAGTAGTTGAGTTTTCAACTCGTTTTCCTCTATTCCAGCGAGGCGCAATAAATTTTCCGCCGTTTGCTTTCAATTTGTTGATTCTGTTCCTGCATTGTCTGGGAGGGAATATTCATTGCATGATGCTCCGTTTCGGCAGCCGAGTGGTTGGACTCCATCTCTGATACATAACTATTCATTTGTTTGATTTCGGAACCATTTTCAGAGTTCTGCTTATCAAAGGCAGCTGTCTTCTTGGCTGGGAGCTTCTTTGCGGTTGGAACAAGTCTAAAGGCACTTCAGGCATCTCTTCTCGTTGTTGGTTTCGCAAGGAGAACTCACTTCAGGAAACTCACACTAATAAAGGCGACATTTGGCAGTGCATTTTATTGCAAACGGAAAAGTGGCTTCGGTGCTTATGTACTGAGGGTAATTCTCCTCAAGCACGCCAAAAATGTATTATAAGAGGCCGTTAACATATTTTATAGTGGGCTTAATAAACACGTACTAAAAAGTATTAAAACGCTAACACGATCTACTGTTGAGTATGGTCTATTTCAAAACCTATATATTGGAGATATTTTTAAGTAGATCAACATAACTCCTTGGACAAATTGTCTGTCCGAAGATCAGTAATTAATAACTAAGTCATGTATGTCATTTAATTAAAATCTGATAGTAATTTGATTATAAAGCAAAATACTTCGAATGAAATATATATATCTGTACCGTATGACCGGTGCACTTTTTCTTTTGCAGTGAGTGTGCACTAAAGCCTCGGGAAAGGAAGCATGCAGGATCCGCTGCTTTAAGGCACCCTGCTGCTGCTCCTTCTGCTGAATACTTAGATGCTGTCGCATCCTGGCAGCTTGGCTCATCTTCAGCTCCGCTGCCATTTGCGTCTTCATTCGGCAATTTCCACTTGCTGCTCTGGCAACTTTCGGGCATCGTCTCCTCTTGGCTGCGTCTTTTATTGTTTCAAATTTTATTGCTGCATCAGTTTGTGGCAGACACAGATGCAGACGGAGCTCCAAGGGATGTGGGATCTGGGATCTGGGATCCGAGCACTTCCTCTGGTGCACTTTCCAGTGCTCCACTTTCGCCGCTGGCGGGTCACATTTTATGGCCTGGTCACTCGCAGTCAGCTGCAAAAGCAGTTTCTAATCTTTTGATTATGTACGACGGACGCAGTCGAGAGTTTTGTGCATATGGCATTTGGAATTCGAACTTCTATCGGCGGCCATTTATTTATGGCTCTATCCATAAAGCATATAAATTATGGATATTGTAGCCAATGTCCTGATGCCAGTGCAGTGGCTGTGTGTTGCTGCTGCGTGTTGCGAGTTGCGAGGAAAATCAGGCATCGCGCAAAGGTCAGTCAGCAGTTGTTGTTGCTGACGTGGGCGCTCGCAGCTTTATTTGCTCATCTGCTTCTTCCCTGCGATGTCCTGCCATTGGCATTGGTAGTGGTGTTGGTATTGGTATTGGTATCCTTCCATGACCACACGTGCAACCGCCAATGTTTGTTCATGTTGCTGCCGCTGCTGTTGCTGCTGCTGCAACGTTGCTGTTGCAACGGCAGCATCAGGCTCTTGTTGACTCGGTTTCCTGTATGTTTGCAGCGCTTATGCAGCCCAGCCTTGGCAGCAACAACATCCAGGTCTTCCGTCCATACAAAGCGCTTTATGTTTGCCTTTAATTTGCGTTCAGCGCCTTGGCGAATGCAGCGATTTTTCTGTTTGCCGCGAACAATGCCGTGGGCACAAAGAACGCGCTTCCATAACATCAGTTCGCAATGGTCTGAGAAATTGATTGATTAAAGGCCTTTAAGGGCAAAGAACAAACAATTAATTAACGTGGTCTCATCAACAATATGTTGTTTAAAGAGCAAAAGCAGATGGTAAGTAGTGACCATAAGTTGACTCAGCTGTGAATGCATTTAGGAAAATATGCCTTACATCCTTATGGGATTGCAGATTACTGTTTGCCACTGGACTCAATCCCTTTATCCTTCCATATTCCCCTTTCTGCTCGCTTATGTCTCAAGTTATGCCAGGAATTGATTGTAAATCAAACCACAACCCTCGAACTTTTTAAGCATGTTTGAGTAATGCTGAATGCATTGTACCATAAATATGAACACAAACAGAACACACACACACACACCTGCAGTACCAACACACCAGCACACACATCAAAGAAAAGGCAGGGGGGCGATCCTTTGGAATTTCCAGCTATAGAACAGAGCATGAGCAAAATGTTTGCAAAAGAAATGTAAAAGCTGGAAAAAAACACAAAAAATTGCATATTAATTATGTTTTTTCTGGCACAGTTCCACTACTATGCGGTAAAGTAAAGTTCGAAGGGGTCCGCAGGGGTGGCGAAGGGAAGGATATTTTTTACTTTGAGGGTTCGGGGGCCGTGGCAGATGGTGAACAACAGAAACTAGTTCGGGTTGTGTATTGGGGGCGCGCAAAGTGTTTTGCCAGAGAGTAAGTGTGTAAGGTCCTGTACACAGGAAGAAATAGAAAAACATATTTATATTGTATATATATTCGACATAACTGATCTTGATTTTTGAGCAAGTCAAAATAAAGATATATATATTTCCAACACTTGAACCCATAGATTCTCGAATATAATACGAATATAGGCACCTGTCTTAACACTTAACTAAACAGTTAATTTCTAAGATTTTTCCTTGATCTCTTCCTCGTAAAACTCCATCAAAGTTTTGGAGTTCAGTTGGGAAGTGCGCTTCAGATAGGTAACATAGTCCACATCGCTGTCCAGGCCCACGATCTCGCAGTACAGCGAGCCCATCTTCAGGTTGAACCACTCCAGGGCCTCGTGAATTTCGCACTCCTTGCTATTGGGCTCGTCCAGGTAATCGAGCTTGATCTTTTCGTGGTTAGTTACAAATCGAAGGGTGGCCGATGGTTCCTTCATGTCGGCAGTAAGGGCCAACATGTCCGCCTTGACCTTTTCGAGAGTGTTTAACTTGAGCTGCAGCTTTTGATTCAGGACTTTGAGTACTTTCCGGCATTGCTCAGTCTTGGCACCCAGGCGGTCCTTAATGTCCCTTATGTCGACATTGGAGTTCTCAGGATTGGCCAAAAACTGGCGCACATCCACGATACGTTGTACCTGGGGAACAGCCAGTTCGGGAGACCTGTTTGTGCAGCTAATGAGCTGTAGGACACCGTCAATGTCCTCTTCGCCCATCTTAATACGTGTAAAATACAATTTTCACTTTGACAATAATTGCTGAAATATATTTATGAAGTGCTCAGCTCGAAGGGAATCTGAATATGAGGAGCTGCCGCTTAGAAGCAGCATTTCCTTGCCTACTGAGTTTGAAGTCTTTCAAGGAAATTTGTAGGCTACTCTGGAGTGTATTGTGTTTTGTCTCAGTGCACCCATACCTGTGCCTGACTTTTATAAATACACTCACTCACACTCTTGGCAGTGCACCCCTTGCATTGAGCCTGCGTGGAGGGTGTGTGTGTGCGTCTCTCAAAGGTGTTTGTGTTTAGCCGCATTCTGTTTGTTTACAGTTTTTGCATGGCTTTCATCACACACACCAGCACAGAGACACCCCAAAAACACACCCCACACGCACACGGCAGCTCATTCTCCTCATGTTTGCCATTATCTTACATGGCGCTGGGTCCTCGGCACTTCTTTTTTTCCCCGGCGTTCCGCTTTTCCCTGCTCCCCCGCTTCGGCCCCCTCTCCGGCAACGGCTGGCAACTAAAAATGGAAAATTGAACAACAACTTCTGCTCGTTTTGCTGCCCGAGCGAGCGGAAGTCCACAGGGCCGGTGCCGTTCCCGCTGCCGTTGCCGTTGCCGGTGCCAGTGCCTGTGCTTCTGCCTGTTTTCCTCAGCCCAGTTTTCCACGCAATGTTTTCCTTTGCCGCACTCACACACACTCAAGTGCCGTTAATGGCAGTGGGCGGGGTAAAGGTGCGCGGGGGGTGGCTGCAGGCGACTATCAAACTGCAAGGTTAAGCCATAATGAAAGTAAAATGATGTACAAAATTGCTGCCCCTGCTGGTCCAATGTGAAAAAAAAGGAATGGAGATTCAGGGACGAGGGAGCAGCATCGTCACACGTTCACAGTGCCATAAGGGGGTGGGGTGAAGTGGGTGGCGAGGTCACTGCCATCATGAAGAACCCCAGGGATTCCACGGAGGGTTTTCCCCTTTATTATTGAACCGTGTTATGCATCAGGTACATTTATAGAGAAATTAAATATAAAACACATGAGTGAACCATCACTCTGGGCCTCTGGATTAATAATTAAAATGCAATAATTAAAAAAATAATTAATATGTAATTTATTCCCAACTCTTTCCATATTTACTTGGTGCTGTACTTTAAAGGCTTAATAATCTAAGCTGGCTTATAATAAACTTCCTGTGATAAGCGACAATATTTTCTGTTCATTTATTAGAGCACACTTTTTTAGTAAGTTTGTTTATTTTTTTTCATTTAAATAGTTATAGTTAAATAGCATTCATCTCAGGTAGCTGGCATTCCAAAGGATTGATTGGAAAATCATTTACAACCGAACTTCGGTCACTCCCAATCGAAGCCCTGACCATACCCACCCCCTGCTTGCAAATTAATTACATAAAAATATGCCGCAACACTTTGGGCTGCCATATTTCGTTTTAAGCTTTTATTTCGCCATATATATTGGAGGTAAACGCGCAGGGGGTGCAGCAGGATATGGCTGACCCATGTGGCTGGCCTCCAAGGATGTTGCCGTTGCAGCGGCAGGAGGGCGGTGTGTGTGCGGCATGGAGCAGGGAGCCCCCAGTACGTATACGCGATACATGTGTGAGCTATACATGGGTTCCAATCCGTCCATTGCCTTTATTTGCCTTCATGCGTTTATCGTGGCTCCGCCGGCAGCAACAACAACATGGCTGTGGAGAGGAGATGGGGAGCCGTTGTTTGTCTTTAATTATGTTTGGACGCGATGCCATTTTTGCGCTGGCCAGGACCTACTTATGTGCGTCCCGAGCCTGCCAAGCAGCCAGCAGTTGGCAACGGAGCGTTGCCCTCATTCGGTACCATAATTTCCCTTATGTTGCCACACTCAAAAAAGTATTGTATCTAAACTTTGAGTAATCAAATTTATTTTTTGAAAGGATATTAAGAAAATTAAGTTTCCCATTTGATTTTGTCAAAATTAAGCTTAATTTATAGACAAATATAATCTGGTAACAAAACTCAATTTGTATTACTCTGTAAAAATTCCACTTAAACAGAAACTCCTTATTCTTATTTCTGGAAAATACAAATACTTAATAATATACTTTTGTGTGCTTCCACCTTTCGAGACTAATGGAGAGTTAAATAATTTGTTGAAGTGCCACAGCAGGTCCTTTGCCCTGCACTCGCTCGCAGTTATTATGCAGCGACGCCGTCGGCGAAAATAAAATGAAAGGATAACATTTCCTTTTCATTTGCGCACGCATAAAATTTCAGTGAACCCATCTCCCATCTACCAGTTACCAGCTACCAGCTACCAGCTACCAAGACTGACGCCTTTCGCCCCAGACGGGCTAATACGAGCTGTTGGCATCGGCGACAGATGAGGCAAGGAAGTGAAAGGAGTGCAGCATTTTCCATTTCGGACGCATGGAATTAATTAAAAGAAGCGACCGGAAATATTGATTGCTCACGGTTCGATACTGGGACTTGTACTGGCACTCCGTATCTCGTAATTTTAATTGGCAGCCGGGCCAGAGCAGATGCAGCTGCAGCTCCGGATCCGGCTCCGCCCTTCATTGCAAGCAAATTTACTCCAGATGAGTGCGAGTTCCGGGACAAGTTGGTTGGCCAACTGGCCGCGGCTCCAGCCGGACAGCTTCATTCGCGACACAGCATGTCAAAGTGAAATATTGGCTGGAGACATGTAATAAATTTTAAAATTTTTTATTATGCGCTGCAGCAAAAATGCGGGCAAGCTGGCAGGACAAGCCAACGCATTGCCGCCAAAGTGGTTTGCACGGGTGCCTGCGTGTCTGTCATGCGTGTCCTCACCACAGACACATATACGCGCGCACACACGCACACACGCACATGCTCCCTTCACACACAGGCTCCCTCCGCACACACGCTCCTCTCGCACACCCCTCCCGCCGACACACACACACATGCAGTCGGTGTACTGATTCAGCGGCTCCTCAGTGTGGCGTGAATCGTAAATCAACGATTTAGGCGCACATGCAGCGACTGAGGCAAATTTTTTAACCATTTTTTTGTTGTTTCGTCCTCCATCGCGCTTCTCGCCATTTGACATTTTTGGCCCATCTACAATGGAGGCTATTGCAGTTGGCAATGCCCTGCAATAACTTTATCGCGAGGGGATTAGCTTTAGCCTGCTATGGGATGTAAATTTATAAATTAGACAAATTCCCAACAATTTTAAATACTCCGAAATTTTAATGAATTATCTTAAAAAACATAGAAACTCGAAAACAAATTGGTAACTCCTAGAAATATACTGATTTGTATTTTACAATTATTTTTGAAGTGTTATAATAACTAATTTACTAATTTGATGTGTTATTATTGCATAGGAACCAAGAACCAAAGACTCCACAGCCTGAATTTCAGAGAAGCTCATTAAGGCGTCAGTGCAAGCCTAAACAATTGCTCATTTGCACCGCGTCCAACGCTGCGTATACGCAATAACGCGTTATTCTGTTACCCTCACACATACACTACACTCACAGCGGCCGGGAAAACACCGTCAACACATCAGCATGATACTGTTTCCGTTGCCGCAGCATCACGGGCCGTGGAGGCAGCCCTTCTCATGACATATTGATTTGATGCCCCGGCTATGTCGAGAATTTCCATTAAATTCGCCTCCCAAAAGGTCGGCGAGCGAAGACCGATAGAGCAGCAAAAAGATAGGCTGAAAATGGGAAAGCTGTACAGGCATTTGCCATTAGAAGCCCTGCCCAGTGCCCTGCCTCTGCCGGGTTTTTGCAATTGCAAATCGCGCGAAAAATTGCGACGCCCATCCATCAGGCGACGACGAACGGCGACTGGGTAAAATATTAAATTGGCTATTGTTGCCTAATTGAAAACATAATTAGCCTTAATTTATTAGCTAGCCACGCAGCGCGTTCAACGGGGACGGGCTTTGTGCCAGGTCTATCGATTACCGTCCATCGTTGCGTTGCCGCTGGAAAAGCGCGTCAAGGAAATCAGAGCGACACATCGATGGCCGGGTAAAGGGCTCGAAGGGAAAGCCTGCTCGACACGGCCCTAATTTAATTAATCCATGCAAGCGTAGTACAGCAGAAACTTGAGCGGCTCTTCGGCAACACTAGGCTACACGGAAAACTATGTGGGAAAATTGGATAGAGAACTAGGGAAGAAGTACTTAATCGATTAAGTTAGGCAAACTAGCATAGTTTCTTTAAAGGATAAATTAACGAATTCTCACATATTTAGTGTGTACCCAATGGGATAAGCCGCAAGTAGTCTCGGGTTAACCAGTGTGCCTGGTTGCCATTGATGTAGCTGCTGCTAATACCTTAACTAAATATATAATGTTGCAGCAGCCCCTGGCCACGATACTGGGTAAACTTGAGAGCTGAGCTTGCCAGCCGTCCCGCCGCTATGTCCTTGGCATCCTCGCCGTCGTAGTCGTTGCCGTTGCCGTTGCAGTGTCGCTTGCAGGCGCAGTTAGTTAATGCTGCACATTATTTCGACAAGAACAACAATCTCGGGGACTTTTTCGCCTGTTTTTCGCTTGGCAGTCTCCTTCGGCTCCTGTCGCTGCCAGGAGGACTAACTAGGTTTTTGACAGGCTCATGCATGTGACTTTGTCGTTTATAACTGCCATCCGCCGTGCACATGTATTGGCATCCTTCGCTGCGCGACTGTGTGCGCTTGCCAGTGTGTGCGAGATGGCGCTTGTAAATGTCTGTTGGTGCAAAAGTCTTGTATCCTTCTTTCAGCTCCTTGCATTCATTTTAATTTTGAAACTTGTACTTCCCGGCTTTCCTCACACACATGCTGACTGGATGGCCCTGTCTGTATGCTGCCACTGTATGTGTGTGCGATCCATATTACTTCCGGTGCACGTTACGTATACGGCAAATGTTCCGCTGCCTGTTTCCTTCTCTTTGCCACACAACTAATTATTTTTCGCTTGACAATGAAAATGTTTAAGTTTAATTAAATGCATCTTGCGCTGCTTTCTTTCTGTCTCCCCGATGTCCTTGTTATTGCTATTGTTGCTGCTGCACCTGATGCTGGCTGCGTGTGTCCCAAAAGCAACAACAGCCACGACAACAAATGGAACAACTTTTGCTGCAGTGGCTGGCAGTAAATTTATGCTGCCTTTTCGCCATTCGGAGCGTGTTAAACGTACTCAGGATTGCAGGGTGCCATGTCCCCGGATGGCCCTTCCTCGTCGTCCTGCGATAAAGTTGCGACTGGGAGGCGCAAAGTGAAATATGCAGCTAATTGCTGCCCTTTGAATCGAATACAAAATAAATGCATTGAGTGTGCAGAGTATAGAGTGTAGCCCCAGCTGATTTATTTATTTACTAGATAAAAAGTATACTTGTTTGATATTCTATACAAAATATATAAAGATATTTAATCAGAAAAGATAAAGAGCTATTCCTTGACTTTTCCAGGGCTCCTTTCATTAACTCCTTTTGCTATTTATCATCACTTCAGTGTTTATGAGATCCTTCCAAGTCACTGAGTGAAATAACTGACATGTCCCATCCCCTGAAATATATGCTCTTAAGCTCCCCTGCCTAGCCACCTGCTACCGCAAATATGCTTTGACAAACAAAACTATTTGTCTTGGCATGACTTTCGGCAAAAGTTGCTACCAAACCATTAGGAATCAATGGACGTAAAAATGCCTGAAAAACGATGCGGCACACAGAGGCATTTTGGCCCGAAGCGCCTACGCAGCCAAAAAATGGGGGAAACGGAGGGTTGCCTTACGGCCGCACTAGTCATGCCACTGATAAATTTTTAAGCCCGCTCTAAACACTCTCTAACACAACTCATGCAGTTTATGCCCGCCACGACTGGCGAAGGTACACACACAGTGGCACACACAACTGCGGACCCACTTTGAAGGCGGCAAAAAATTATTCTAAAATTCTTGCAAACAATTTCGTAGAACTGGGCCGGATCCTTCCCAACACTCTGAACATCCTTTCGCCGTGTTTTGTGTGTTTGTTTGGCAACTCGCTGACTCGCTGGCTGACGCTTTTCGGGCATTGCATACATTTTTGGGGCTCATACTGTGAGAAAATGTCCCATTGTTCATAATTGAAAGTATTTTAAAGACAAGCATACTTATATGAAGTATACTTAGAGTTAAAGACATTTAAATATACAATATATAAAGAGAGACCTTAATACTTATGTTGTATTTTCCTGACTTTAAATAAGCTAAATATTCTGTATTGTTCCTTTCTAGCAAATAATTTTAATATGATAAAGTGAAAGTGGAAGTGGCTCCCTGAAGTTATATATGTATTATATTAAAAATTTACCACTATTAACTTTCCAGAAATAGTGGTTGTATCTTTGATATTTATTATCCTTATATTTATAGTATAAAACTTATTGCTCTATAATTACTAATCTTATCCTAATTAATAAGAATTTTTTTCTCTGTGCTCTCCTCATGTTTGCAAACGTGTTTTGTTGGTGTCGCGTCCATGTCGGCGTGCTAATGTTTATAAATGCTGCGTGGCGGAGAGTCCTTTGAATATTTTAATATGATTTAATATTAAACATCATGGGGGGTAGTGAGATCAAGATAACAAAGGCTTACAGGACGCTTTCATTGCGTCGACAGGCGCCGGGCCCGAGTTGCGAATATTAAGTAAATGTTTTGAATAGTTCTTCGCCAAGTTATTTGGGTTAAGATTTTTTCGCCACACTCCCCCCGAAACCGAAAAGCTGGCTAAAATACATACATACATGGCTGGGTCCAATTGCCGGATTCTGGTGTGTGTAAAGAGCTCAAATAAACGCATTTTAATTCAAAGTTTTTGGCTTGTCTTTTGTGCGGGGAACCCCCATCTGAACCCTTAACCCCACCGCAGCCCGCCCCCGCCTTAACCCATGCTCGTGTGTTTGCGTTCGCCATTTTGTGTGCGGTTGAGCGTGTTTGTTAAAAGCTTTGAAAAGATTTGCCATGTAATCGCATGCGGCAGAGGGACACGTCGAGGACTACAGCGAGGGACGCGGGCGGTAAGCGGCAGGCGGCAGGACGCAGGCGGCAGGCGGCAGGACGCAGGACATGGCGCGCCAACATGCTAAATCGCTTTGATGACATTGTTAATTTGACATACTTGGGTTTCTTTCCCGCTTTCGCTCTCGCTTCTGGCCGCTGTATCACTTGACTCCGGCCTGTTTGTATAGGCTTTGATTGCCACATAAAAGGCCCATATAAAATATGAATAAAAACTTTTGTAGTGCGCAGCACAATGAGAGCGATAAGTTGGACGCATGACGGCACCAAAGGCATTCCGAGTACCGAATACCGAACACCGAATGGGATATCAGAATGCATAATCACTGTGGCCGGCCTCTCGACTCTCTCCTGCCACAGCAAGCCCCCAAGAAAATGGAAATAGTTTCTTGTCGCCGATCGCCACTCCCCACCAGCAGTGCCCGAGATTAATGAGATAAAACACTGACAGTAAATACCCTAAATGGAAGCGCAGACCGCACTGTGGATGTAGTCATAAAACGAAGGGCTAATAAAATTTGCAAAGTGTACTCTGACTAAATGTTCCCCAATTATAAACGCTGTAACCTATTAGAGGGAAAGCCTTTCCTCGACGGAAAGAGAAGATAAACCCATTACTATATTGTTTTTTATCTTGAAATTGTATTGAATTCAAGTGATTTCAGTTTGCAGTCCTTTTTTCTGCTACTCCATTCAGCTGGCTGCAATCTCCACGTAATATGCTAAGTAAGTGGAAAAAGTGTGTGAAATGTATAAATGAGACGCATACGCATACGCACCGTTGTCCCGCTGTGCAACTGTGTGTGACCGAGTGGGTGTGCGCACATGTCAGCTACACATGTCTGAGTACATCCCCGGCAACTGCAAATGCAGCTGCAGACAAGAAGACGAAATGTAGACAAGTTGTCGTCATGTTGGCATGCCTGGCGTATGGCGAATGGCGAATGGCGACGCCGGCGGCAGGTGACAGCCAACGCCTTGCCGTAGGCACTATCTCAGTAGGAGCTGGGGAATCTGCGCCGCCAAGAATCCCAGAGTCGCAGAACCCACCAGCAGGAGCTAGAATCCACAATCCAGGATGCAAGTGCAGCTGCCGCCGGCCGGAGGACAAGGCTGATGCAGAGGATGCGGAGGAGCCGAAGGAGCAATCACACATGCTTTCACTTGTCGCCCGGCAGGCATTGCGTTCGTTGTCTTGTCTTGTCTTTGGCTGTGTCTGCTCATTATGTCTGCCGCAGTGTATGTGGCTACACTGGAATTAAATTAAAGATATCATATTTTATCAATTTTTTAACTGGGCTCCTTTTACTTATTTTAATAGGTATTACTATTATACTTCTTTGTGAATAATAGCTTGTTAAATGGTTTGAAAGTATCGTAACTGCATTCAATTTGTTTCCTGTGTAGGTGGCGTAGTGTGCGTGTGGGTAATGGCAGCTGCTTATTCGGCAACAAGTTTTATTCCCATTTTTTTTGGTCGCCCCAGCTAGCCAGAAGCAGCGGCGCTCGTGCGCTGAATTCTCTTAATGAGCGACATCAAGTGTTGTATTAAATGTCAGTTCTGTGCTTATGTGCAGCAACTCTATCTCGTGGATGTGTGTAGATGTGTGTTAACCCCCCCAGAATCAGAGGCCCGAGGGCCTGCCGCTGGGTGAGTGCCGGGCAAGTATCTGTAATAAAATTTGTAATGAGTTGCAGGCACGGAAAAAGGATTTTTGAGTGCAATTTATTTTATTTCAGAGCTTTTATTTTTATTTCCTCTTTCGCTTTGGCTCGCTTTCCTTTTGGCATATTTTTATGGCACTCGCACAGATACAGATACAGATACAGCATCAGTTACAGCTACGCAGATACAGATACAGATGCAGATACAGATACAGATACGGATACGGATACAGAGATGGAGAGCTGCAGCTGCTTTTATGCTCTCGGCTATGGCATGTTTATTTCTGTTTGTATTCCATTTCTTATGATTTTTAATTACGCCCCCCGAACCGAGCCCTCCAACCCCTCCCCGCCGTTGTCCCATAAAACGTTGCATACTTTACGACGCTGCAGGGGCCGGGGGCTGCGCAGCCGAATCTGGGAGCTGCATCCGTTCCGTGGCCGAAACTGAAACAGAAACTGAAACTGAAACCGAGCTGCCGAGCTGAGCTGCACTGCAGCTGGGCAACTTCATAGAGTTGCAAATTTATCGAATGGCCAAAAAGACAATTCATTACATGCTTAGCCATGGCCATCTCCCTTCGGATTCGAGCCAAGCAAAGCATTTGCATTTCAGATAATTGCCGCAGCGTTTTGTATGCATAGCCGTTGGCAGTTACCAGCTCCAGTTTCTGCCAATGCCCCCGTAATGCCTCCCGTACCCGGTTCCCGGCCTTTTGGCCGGACAAGTGCGTCACAAGCTGGCCCATAAATTCAGGCCCGCATGTGCAGGGGCCACTGTATGCCCGCCCCTGCTCCCTCCGCGCCTCACTCACTCCGGGCCAGTCTGTTTACAGTCATTGCTACAAATTGACAAATTCGCTGTCGCCTGTCACCCGCTTTTTACGCCCGCTACTCATAGCCCGCCGGGGTATATCTTATCCTTCGAACGACTTGTAACACGGTAAGGAAATCCATTGTTCTCGGTAAGAAAATTTATCTTCAAGGTTTTTATTATATGGAATTTGCAGAATAAATACTTCGTTCCTAGACATATCTGTGATCCAAGTCCTTCTCACTATCCAATTTCTGCAAGCGGAAGAAGTAAATATAATATACATATATAAGATAAATGAATGTTGCCTTAATTTATTCTTCAAGGTATTCACATTAATATAATGCAGCATTTAAAATCTTTTCTATATCATATTCCCTTTTGTGGGATTACTCACATTAATTTACTGGATCATTTAAAATCTTTTCTATAGCATATTCCCTTTTTTGGGAGTAGGGTATCTAGGAAACGGATGCCTCGACTGCATCCTCGCTTCTCCTTGCCTCTGGGGAAGAGAAATGAGATGGTCAGTCCTGGCCAAGCTGGAAATTCTGGCAATGGGGGTGTGGGACATAAATGATAACAGTCGCAAAGCGCTGATTCATTTACTAAATATTTGCATAGGCGGCCTTGTCAATGCTGCTGGTGCGTCCTTTGCCTCTCGAGCGCTTGGCCGAGCGGACAAAGTGACGCCGCCGGGCACTTTTGCGTTTTCGCTTTTTTTTGTTTTTGGCCCATGCGTGCCTGGGATCCTGGATTCAGCCTTAAACCCCCCTGGACATTGGACATCGGGCAATGGGCACTGGACGTTGGGCAAACATTGCTCAGATATGTTGGCCAAGATTTACGATTGGCGCATGTCAAAGGCTTAATGCGTGGCCCCACAGTGCTCCAGTCCGGTTTTCGGTCCTTCTATTTGCTCAGCTTTATTAAAGGCCGCCCCATTTACGCCCAGCCCCCTCTCGGCCACCCATGATCGCGGCCGAACGGCGGTTTCTTCATTAATTAAAGGCGCTGTCCAACGAGGTTGTTTCGTATGCCGGCCGCTGACAAAAAGCATAAATATTGTAAAGCATAAAAATAAATAATAATGCCGCACGCATATTTACGAGAAAGTTGGCTAAAGCACTCAGGGAAAAAGTGTTGCCTAGGAATATTTAATTACAAATATATATATTATAAAATAGATTAATAATAATTTCTGAAGAAACAATTACAAAACCAAAGCTTTTGAGAAGAGTTCGTAAGGTATGACTAATAATATTGAATGTATAATTTAATTAACATTTATTTAGGGAATCTGTTAGGAATCAGCGACTCTATACTAGTTTTTCTCAGTGCCCCATGTGTTTGTATTCCGCATATAAATTGCGGGCACATGTCACCCGCTGCAAAACGTCGGGGGAAGTGGCCCAAATGGACTTTCTTGTAGGCTTCTTAAATTTGATTGTATGCAAATTGGCCCCGCTGCTGGCATTTAATTAACAATGTTTGCGACTCGGACAGCGGCGCTGCGTGATTGAGCTATTTAATTGCCTTCATTTCGCGGAGACAGCCACCAGCGCCTTGGGAAATCCGGCAGAGAACCGCATTGAAATCGCATCCTTTGAGCACACTCCTCCTCATTAGGGCTTGGCAAAGTCTGCTGTAACGCAGCTGTAACAGATTTCTGGCGCTTTCCCGGCCCTGCCAAGGACACACGTTCCGAATTTTAGCTCATTAAATACTTCAACCTTTGCTGCACACACAGAGCAACACCCACACACGTACACGAACCCGTCAAAGGCCACAAAAAGCGGAGGAGCGGAATAAAAGTGGCGAACATTTTGAGGCAATTTCATTTCCCCTGAAGCATCAACAGAATCCCCACAGTCACTGATCACAGCAACAAAGTAACGAAATGTGGGGAAAAAAGCAAAAGTTAACCACGTTGTCATGTTGCCATGCTTAAATTATAATGAAAAGGACTCGGGCAGCTCCTGGCTGCTCACGCACACACTCTCGCTGCGCGCCAGTGTAACCTTATTTCGCCTTTCTCCTTGGTCCTTTCTCCTTAGTGCCTTCGCCGAACGAGGTCTCCCTCGTGCAACGGCGAATGCACAAGTCGATTTTGTCCCATTGAAGGTTGTTTCTGTCGCTCTGCGAGTTTTCCGTTCCGCCCATTTTCCTCCGGCTCGGACTCCGACTCCGACTCTTCCGCATTTCTCCACACTTTCCGAGGCGGAGCTGACTGGCATCACTTACCTCTCGGAAATGGGATCATCAGCCTGCCATTTCCTCGGTGCTCTGCTTCACTAGACAACAGCCCCAGACATTTGGGGCCAAATGATTGTTTATGTGTACTGAATACACCACGGGAAAAATAATATATTACTTAGAGACTAGTCGTGGATTATGATTATTAATAATCATAAACACTGTTTACATAAATAATATAGTCACAGACCTGATTAATATACTTTCTAGTTAAGCTTTTAAAATTTTTTATCCAGATTGCAGTGAAATTATTTTTAAGGAAATATAAGACATTCAAGCAATCTAAGCTTACTTAGTAAGTCGATCAATAATATATAGAAAGTAATTTTAAATTTAAAAGTTACTACTTCTGTTTCATATCAAATACTACATTATTTGTATCCCTGTGTAACCCATTCTGTCTGTTCGTTTGGCTGTGTGTTCGGAGCCATACATATTTAATATTTCATATGTCTGCAATGATTTTCTACGCCTTTCCAGCAGCTCGACAATCCACATCCATCCAGAGTCCCTTGACGCGTCGCTGCGTATTATATTAAGTCCGAAATGAGGCTCCTGATGACGACGAATTGTCCTCGTCTGCCCCTGCGCTATTCCGCTCCCCAGCTCGGTTTGTTTGTTTGCCTCCTGTCACTGTTTATTTGTCACTGCCTGGCCTAATGCCTCCGCCACCCCCGACCCTGTGCCAGATACCAAAGACCATACACCATATACACATGGCATACATGGCCCAGCACATAGGCTCTATAGCGGCAGCTCATGAGGATTCCGGAGCGGAGCGCCCATGTGTATTTCATTGCTGGCATTGCCAGTTCCGGTTGACTTACGCGCCATGTTGACTGCAATTTGTATGGAGCACGGGCCGCGTTTCGCTTGGTTAGACTGCTCGCTGGCACATTCGGGAGCAGATCGCAGGCGAAGGCCACGCGCGCGTCCCTTTAAAAGGCCGGGCGCTCAGGGCTCGGAGCTTTAATGCAATTTTAATTAGGCCAAGACCCGGGGTAGCACAAATTCTCAAATCTCAAACAAATTGACCATTGACTTTGCCCATAAACTCGGCAAGTCGCAAACTTTCGCCCCTTTTCGAGGGCGTTTAGTTACCGGCACTTGGGCAAACACGGAGAGGCCGAAGCTTAACGCTTCTAATGTATGCGCATACACGGGGCCTCCGGAGAGGGCCACCTGCACCACCTGATTCTTCGGCCTCGCACACACCCACGCCAAATCATAAGGACGAGCCGCCGAGTGGCTAAGAAAAATATGCTGCCGACTGCTCGCCACTTCCCAGGCAGCTGGCTAAAATCACCGGCAAGGTAAAAGCCAACTAAGTAAAGTCAAAGTGTATAGCCTGGCCACGCCCACCGCCCGTGCAGTGAATACACAGAGAGAAAATGTAATTGTAATACTGAGAGAGACTGAACTTGTTCGGGGTTGCCTGTGATATAATAAATAGTGCAGATGTTAATAAAAAAAAGAATTATTTCTATATAAAATTGATTACGATAATTGATCCACTATAAAAATAAAGACTTTAAAATTTCCATTTTAAATTTCCTTTTACATTAAATTAAAATATAACTAATAACATCTTCTAGAGATTTTTCTATAATATTGAATGATACATGTTTTCCAAGACCTCCTTTAATTGTTCCTAGTAGGGGTAACCTTAGCTTAAAGCTTTAAAAAATTCCTTTAAAGAATTAGTATACTTAGCTGCCTGCAGATTAGTGTGTTTCTATTATATTATATATTTTTATTGCACATTAAATAATACTGTTTATTTTTCTCCGTGTATAGGCTGCACTCGGCGCGTTGTCCCAAGTATTTCAGGAAATTTCATTGGTTTCGGCTCTACGCTTTGCACTTCTAACATAAATAGTTGAGCACTCTGACTCGGACTCGAAGCCAAGTGAATGAGTGGGCGTGGCCGGGGGCGGAGGCGGAGGAGTCGGTGCCCGGGGGACGGGGGGTGGCAAACATAAAGTTTTCACTGCATAAATAGTTGTCGAAAAATTGCGCATAAGTAGGCGACGATGCTTGGCATGCAAGTGTAAAAGATTCGGCCCGAAACTTTTCCACCCAAATGTGGCTAATGAAAAGTTTGCCCAGCGGGCCAGTCAAGTCCAGAAGTGCAGATTGCCATCCGCTTCAGAAATGCATAAAGGACAAAAATCCAGAAGATTTTTAATTAGTTTTTCGACTTTGGAGACCAGACATATATATGAGTTTATGAGATGCCAAGATTTCCGGAAACATTTTAATCAATCCAAAGTTATAAAACAAACCACTAAAGAACATATTCGAAGCTGCTAATTATAAGAGATGAATCAAATTGATTACACAGCTTTTAAAGTTAAATTAAAAATGCTTTAAAACTGTTTTATTTTTCCATTTTAAATGGAAAACCAGACTTTTATAGAGCCTGTTTATTGTAAGCTCCTCTCGGCCAGCTCATTAATAACGGATTTGATCTCAAGCATTCCCCTTACATCGATTGTAAAACATTTGCATGGCTGGCATTAGCCAATAGCTGGCGGCCAAAAAAAAGGGGAGAAACGTAGTTAAGCCGCCTAGTAAGAGCCACGCACACACATGGCTCTTTTCACAATTATAAGCAGCTTTATCAACTGCAATAGCACTTGTTCTTGCCTGGCAAATAAAATGATTCGGAGATTCATTCGTTTTGATGGAGATGGATTAAAAGCTCGTACGAGTGCGCATAGAAAAATGACCGGTCAGAATTAGGGATTTCCGAGTTTCCCCATTTTCCTCGCCACTCTATGCAATTGCAGTTGCACCTTTCCGCACCCCCGGCCCAGCCAGAGCTGGATGGAATAATCTGAAAGTAAGTATGCCAAGTTTTTGCGACGTTGGTAATGATGATGCCGTTGATGACTGGCTGAAATTTCATTGGCTCCGAGTCGGGGCCGGGCAGAGCATTAAATTTGAGAAATGCACAAATTCAGCTGCCAAGGACCGCTCACGCACTACTCCCACAAGCTGCTGGCATTGAGTGACTTCCGCTGCCAAATCCTGCATCCTTCAGCCTGCTCGGTTACTTCGCTGCACATCTGAACAACTGGGCGCCCGAGCATCTTTGCCGCCTGGCATTTTGACTGCTCTCCGGCGGAATCCTGCTGGGCCACTAAAAAATTCCATTTGTAAACGGCAACCGCATTAAACCAAACTCATCTCCGGTTGTTAATGACTGCTGCCTGCCGCTGGAAGACAAGACAGGCAGCGTAATATGCTCAAGCATCCAAAGCGACAGGGCCTTTAAAGGCCAATAACTGCGAGAAAAGACGAGCCTTAACTCGATCAGGCCGACTCCTGGAAATGGCACTTAAATGCAAATTAAGTGCTTCATTTCTATAATTAAGCAAGCAGAAAATATAAATATGGCTATGTGCCTCTAATTTAAACTTATAATACTTCAATATTTAATAGCCTTATGGAAAATTAATCACAGAAAAGACTAATAAATCTTAAAAAGATAATTATTCCCGATGCTTACTGCTCTAAAAATATTTATATTAACAATTGTATAACATGGCAACTTAAAACTTGGGATTATTATGGACTTTCAGTGATTATTTAATAAATTTAAGTAAAACCTTTGATAATTCCTATATGCCTATAATTTAAACTTATAATACTTTAATATTTAATTACTTTATGCAAAATCAAGCACATCAATCACCTATAAATCCCAAAGAGGTAATTATACAAAATGCTTACTGCTCTAAAAATATTTATATTAACAATTGTATAACATTGCAACTTAAAATTTGGGATTATTATAGACTTTCAATGATTATTTAATAGTTTTAAGTAAAACCTTAAATAATTCCTTTATCTTTATCATAGGGACTAGCATTGCTTTTTATTATTCATATATAACTTAAGTTTAAGATAAGGCTTGCTGCAATCGATCTTACTGGTGTCTACCTTTAGAATACCTTTATTTTTGTCCTCTGTAAGGCGAACTGCATCCCTGCTCCTGGTCCCGTTGACATCCTCAAGCTTTAACCAGTTGCAAGCAATTGATGCAAATGAAAACTGACGCCCGCTAACTGCGACTCTGCCGCTGCCATTGAGTGATGGGCCAACAAGCATACGCCGTGTGAGCCGCGGCTCAATTCGCGGCGTGTAAATGATACAAGCCAGGTGGGTGTCCTGCGGGGAGCTCATCCGGGTGGACATCGGGGTGGCTTCCCGGGTGCCTCGTTGGCAGAATGGAAGGCCTGCTGCTGAGTGGACAGCTTGTCGCTGCTTGTTGCGACTGTCAGGAGATGTGGCCGCAAATTAGTGCAAAGTGCCACCCGCGTCGCCAGAATACGGCGAGGGCTTTGCCCAGGATCCAGTCTTTCGTTTGTTGTGGTAAGATTTGAAAGTTGATTAATGAATACAAAATGCGGAATACGGACAAAGGGACTGGGGGATACGGAATCCGGAATTCGAAATCCGGAATCCAGAATACGGTGGAATGGGGTGCCGGCCAAAGATCGCTGGCTCCGACAGACGGAAAGCATTTGATGTCGGACGGAAATGAATAAAGTGCGAATTTTTGTGTTCTCGTCCGCTTTCCGCTCTTTCTCGCTCTGTTTGAAGAATGCAATTTTGTGATGAAGAAAAATTGATTGTCGTCGTCCTTTCGTCCTCGTCGCCAAAACGAAAGGCGAGAAATGGAAAACGAATAGCGAAAAGCGAGCAACGAGCAGCGGGAAACTCTGCCGCCACAGTCACAGACGGAGTTTGTAAGGGAGAAGGAAATTCCCAGACTTTGTGGACAGGTTCGTGAATACGAGTCTGCGGAGCGGGGAAAAAATTAATATTTGCCCAAATTGCGGCAAAGAAAAATCATCGTTCATTCCCGGGTTCAATAGTGCGTGAAATAAATTGTTTCCGCTTTTAATTTGCCAGCGGCAGCCGCTTAAAGTCCTGCCCAAATGCGAGTTCGGCATTTAAGGGGCCCGCTGCGTGCATAAAGCATGAGTATTGATAATCAATTTGTCACTTTGGCCCAGTGCTTTGCATACCAAAACTCAATTACAACGCACTCGCATAGATACGTACTCGGTAGTTACACTTGCAGAGATATAATTAAAGTTTACAGTCGCCGCAGCTGCGGCTGCGAAATGCAGAAATCGCCCCAACGCTCTATATGTTGTACGAACAATATTTTCGCATGAATTATGAATTGTGTAAATTGTGGACACTGCCTGCGTGTGCCTGTGTGTGCTTGCAGCGGGCCAAAAAACTTGTCGCCAATGCTGCCAAGTGCCCCGACCATAAAGACCAGGCCAGAACATTACACTAAGAAAACGTAGAGCTCAAGATGGAAGTGCTTACCTTTTGGGTGATTTTTTCAATCTACAATTATGGTGCTTTGAGAGGGGCTCATAATGATGAACACTTAAATATATTATATATTATTACCGACAAAAATTACTTATATACATTTGAGTTTAAGGATATGTGTCTTAACTTTCTTGGATTCATTTATCCCTCCTTCTGTTTCACTTACATAGGCCTAGGTATTATTCAAATGAATTCATTTTTTTTCCCAGAGTTTGTTGCTGTGCAGCGATCCCGTGCCAGCTGGCCTTGCCAATGGGATAGGTCCTGGAGCGGCAGGATGATGGAGGGCAGCGAGGCAGAGGCTTTGGGGTGCCCGCAGATACACATAACTTTGCAGCCGGAGCCTACAGACGACAAAATTTAAATCACTGCGTGGCCTCGAGTGCTTTTTGTTACAATTTACGCTTTATGGGTGACATTTTACAATTTACTTTGTCGCAGCAGCATCACTTTGCCAGTGTGTGCGCCTCAAAGCGAAATGGGCAATATAAATTACACAGTTATGTGCAGCCAGTGTAACTCTCTCCTGCAGTTGCTAATGTCCCCGACGGCCCGCTCGTCCGCTCGTCCGCTCGCCCGCCGTTCGAAGTAACGAAATATTACTTAAACAGTAAATTGTGCCAGTGCTGGAGCTGAAGCTGAAGCTGCGAGCCCAGACCGAATGTAAGACAGCGACAGAGACAAATCGATGGGACGCGCTTCCGGTTGGAACTGCGCTCAAATGCCATCAAATGGCCAAGGCCAGTGGTAATAGTCCTGGGGCAATTACTGCGAAAGCCATTGAGACCAAAAATAGCATCGATTGAGGCAAATGTTTAGGTAACACGGGAAAATCAAATCCTTTTACTATTTATGGCATCCTTTGGCTTGGAGCATATTCTCTAACATGTTACGGATAACAAGAAATACGTATACGTGTTATTCATGTTCTTAGCACTTCGACTAATATATTCCTTTAGCCTGAAAGCCTATATCTATACCATACTTTTTAATAAATTTCAGAGATTTCAAATCTTGGACTTATTTCCAGGACCATGACTTATAGATCACTTCTCGCTTTAATGGCCTCACTTACTCAAGTCAAATAAAGTGGCGCTGGAGGGTGCGTAACTCTTTCGGACTGTAAATGTTCGCGCCTTCTCTCTTGATTATTGGCAGTCATAATTTGGCGATGCATAATGGGACAGGCGGAATATATGAACACCACGATTTGCTACAGTTTCACATTTGAATTATTCGAGTTATTTCGCGCTACATTAAGTCGGGCACACTCGCACACACAGCGGAAGCGAGAGGGCAGGGATGCTACGGGCCGCACTTGGCCGGAGGCCTCGCAGGCCTTATATTTGAATGCGATAATTCATGCGGGCATTTCCCAGCCCGGAGCCAGAGCCAGGACCAGACCCACTGGAGATTTATCTGGCAGACCGCAGACTGACGAGCTGGCAGTCGCTCCAACTCGTTTTAAATTCAACATTTTTTGCTGCACCAAAGTTTCGTGTTGATTTAGTGCTTGCTTATTCCTTATTTCTCTTTATTTCGGTGTGTGAGATTTTATTTGTGTTTCACTTGCTTTTTGTGTACACTTTTAGCACTCGTTCGTGTTTGCCTAACAGGCGAGTGTGTTTGTGCTGGCCCGGCTAGAGCACATTTTAATTAAAAAATATTAATAATTAACATGGCAGGCGGCCGAGTCGTTCGTTCGTCCGTGTGGCCGTTTGGCCGCTCGGAGAGCGCTCATAGTGAAGGGTGGGCACACTGGTGGATTCGGTCGCTTTGGTCACATAATTTCATATCTGCGTAAAGTACATTAAAGGAGCATAAAAATTCATTACACGGCGGAAGCGGCAGCAGCAGCGCAGCGCAGCGGCGATGAAAACACAACAGCGACGGCAGTTGCCAAACAAATTATCGTTAGCCAAGTTAAATGGCAAATGGCCACGGCCACGGCCTACACGGCGTGGCCACATCAGGAGGCCTGTGACACACCGCAGCGGCCCGAAAAGTGTTCCAGCAACCAGCATCCCCGAGCTCGTACTTTTCCCGGGCTGAAGTCCCCGGCCGTGTACTTATTTTCATTATCTGACACACCTATTTAAAAATGTAAATCTCCAAGTGTGACCCCCATTAGGTAGCACCTAAAACCAAGGGGAGGATCCGCATAAATAATTTACTTATTTGGCTTTTTAGAGAGCCGGGTCGCCGGCCTTGTCTTGAGCATGCGGACATGAATTTATTTAGTGGCAGTTTTGGGGCGCCCGAAATTTGCAAATTCCTTGCTGAGCCATCAATGTCCCAAGGCCTCCCAGGAGGCGTTCGAAACTGTCCCGTCCTGCGTCTGCCAGTGCCAGTGCGTGTGTTAGCCAAAAGGTGCTTAGCTGTTTTCGCCCCAAGGATCACCAATGGATGCGCCCCTGCCAAGATATTCAGTTTTCCCATTTCACATCGTCTATCCTTTTGTCCTTTAAAGGGTCTGCTACCGTCGACCTATTTGGCTCCAGCCCAGGCAATTGGTTATGTCAAGAAGTGGCATGTTTGTTGTGGCTTAGGCTTCCCAGGGTTTGATTTGGCTCGAACCCGATTAATTTGCACTTACATCTTCGCTTTTAAATGATAATCTAAAGCTTGGGAAACCTAAGAGGCTTTGTGCTGCTTAATAAATTGGAAACCTCTCAACAATGACAGTTTAGGTGACAATATTAGGTTCTAATTGGTCGAAGCATTTAAATTGCCAAGGCTTTGACACCTTCTTCAATTTAAATATAACAATGTGATTATTATTTTGGGTATTTGTAATTAAAGGCTCGCAAAATTACACCATCAGCTTTACTAAGAACTTCACAATTTATATTAAAAAGCCCTTAAAACCACTTTTTTAAATTGTATGAATTTTTTTCTCCGAATAATATAGAATACACAATTAGTGGATCGGAAAATACCCATTGCAGTCGCTCTAATTGCACCTCTAATATTTTTTATAAAGAAATTGCCTTTGTTTCCGCCAAGCTCCGCTAAAGTTTTCCTGTCAGTTTCGCGCTCTTATCCTTGGCAGCTGTCATCTGCCATGAAATATCACGCATACGCCGTGTTGTGTCCACACTCTGCGCCGCTGCCCCTGCCAGTACGACGAGACTCTCGACTAAATACCCTAATTGGCTTTAACAATGCCTTAATTTTCTGCTCACTGACTGGCGGCGAGGGGTGAGCCGTGGGGGGTTGAAGGGAATCCCCTGCCCGCCTGAAGGACAACAACAATAGTACCCAATGCGCTATTGTTGCGTCGCCACACAGAAACAAACAGATGTTTGTGTATATGTACTTGTGCATGGTCACAGGTCATACTCACACAGTCGTGCACTTCATTATAAGCAAATATTTTTAGCCTCATTTCAGCTAAAGACGCTCAAGCACGTTATAACTTTCCGCACGATGATATTGTTGTATTCTCCGTTGTTCTCCTTGTTTTTGCTGCAAAACACTCACTCCATCACACACACACACCACATACACACACCAACTGGCGCTGATTTACCTAACAAGCGCTACTCGAAGAACAAAAGGCAGCGCAAAGGGGCAGGGCTCAAAAGGTTCAGCTCCTGTTGTTGTTTTCATTTAAAGTGATTTAAAAAATTCAAAGGGCAATTGTCATAACACACACACATGGAGGGATGCACGGCATCAGAAGGACATGGAGAGACCCCAAGAAAGGAACTCGTCTTTTGCATCGCTCCAAGGGCCGCTTCTTATTGTTTAGTTCACTTTTGTTATTACGCTGAGTTGCTCCCGTTTTTGTTGCTGTTGGTGTTGCATTTAAACTCATGCAATAATAAACAGGGAGAAAAATCATATAAACAATTTTGATGCCAGTCTCTTAGGACTTAAGTTCAAGTGCACATTTCCTCATGAATAACATGCTTTTTTATTATTGAATATAAAGAAAACCAATTCACTTTTTTATTTGCCATGATTTTGAATTTAAGACCTGAAACACTGGACTTTTTCCAGTGCACACATGAGTTAGGGTGCAGGGACAAAGGACACTCAGGACTCGTTGTCCGCCACACGAGATATTCCATGGGCACCCCACGTCTGTGCCGTGCCACGTTGATTCTATGCTAAATACGAGCAGAACAATGATAATGTCGCATGCTAAATTACATGCAATTATGTATTTTTCTCTTCTCCCATTTGGTTGTTGGCTTTCCCCACTCACTCCCCACTTCTCGCTCTCTCCTTTGAGCCGGACTCCTTGCAACATTACCTCAAACACCGTCAACGCTTCGGTCGCTGTCCCTGTCACCGCCGTCAACGCGAAAAAGTATGTTAATAACGGAAAACAGGAATATAAAGAAGGAAGAAGGAGTGTAATAATGGGAGCTACACCTGAGATTGCATCGTTTTTGTCGTCATGTTTTGGTTGCGTTCGTCGGCTATAATTACGGCAACAAAATCGCTGGCATAGATAAAGGCTATAACTTGTATGAAGCTATGCGACTCAAATACCTCATCAAAGAAAATCAGTATGGAAAGTCACCCTCAGGCTAGAAGCAAATCCTTTTCATTTTGCTTAACTCTTACCACAGGGTTCGAGGTTTAAATGTCCTCCTTCTCACCCACCAAATGCGTACAGTTTGCCGCAGTTTTAAAAGCCGAATTAGAATTTTATTAAGTCCATTAATGTTCTTGAAAACTAGCATTAATAATTTCACCAATGGCTTGCAGGATTGCCAGTTTTGAAGCTTATCGGAATTTAAAATGAGCCTACAATACCTCATAAGAAAAGTAATTTTATTCAGCTACATTTAATGCTTTTAATAAATTTATTCTTTAATGCTGCATTTAATGCTTTTAATATTTTAATTCATTTTTGTATTTATTCATATTATCTGAAGTCAACAGGGAAAAGACACATTTGCCTTTCCGTCATTCGTATAACAGTTTTTCAGGAAGTACCATAAAAATACAGGGATTTTTTCTTGGCAGGCGGGAGTAAGGACATTTTTCGAAGTCCTATTGGGGAGCTGTAGCAGCCAAACAAATTCAATTGAACTTGATTAAATCTACTGTGTAAAACTGCAGTTTTAAATTTAAATAAATGAACTTAATAATTCGGTTTCTCTTGAATATATTAGGTATTGTTTCTGCTTAATAATAATAAAGAAAAGGAATAAAGAAAACCCAAGTCTTTACACTAAATTTCAAATGTGGCTGGCGCTTCTTCGAAATGTCCTGCCTCTCAGCAGCCAGGATTCTGCGCGATGCTCCGAACCGAGCCGAGCCTCGGCCAGAAAGGACGAGGCCGAGGACGAGCCTCTGAATGGCGCCCGGAGCGCGGAAACGAGGCAGCTGGGATTGGGCTTGGGAATCCGAGGCGGAGGCGAAGGCGAAGACGAGGGCGGGACGGAGAGAGACCCGGACGGAGAGCGCGGAGCTACGGCCGGAGACGGCGGCGAGAGTGAGAGCGAGCCATTCGTGAATATTTCATGACCGACGGCAGCGATGGCAGCCTTCGTTCGCCAGGACATCGGAGCTCGGAGAAATGTCGGGAAACGCATCCGCAGAAGCAGCGGCAGCGGCTGTGGCAGCAACGACAGCGGCAGCGACTGTGGCAGCCGTGGCAGCGGGAAAATCGGCAGCAGGAAAATCGGCAGCCTTTCTGCCGTCGTTGCAGTGGCAGCAGCGCCTCTGAATTTTGGCCAATGCGTGTGCTGCTGGCGTTCAGTAAGAAAAGCGTCGCCCAGCGGTCTAGTACGAACGTATACCGAACGCTTTGTATATCCTGTAAAATATATCCTGTGTGTGCGATTGATCTCGTCTGCTTGGCTCGTGCGTTGTTCGAAACACAGACTCCTAACTCTGATTGCCACAATGGCAAATTATTCTTTGGTCTTGGGAAACACTCATGCTGTTCTATTATTTTTTGTTGCTGTTTGTTTGTGACCAACATGATCACAGAGTTGGCCAGACTTTACTTGCATCTTCCTTGCTAAACTTTGGCGACTTTCATTAAACTTTGGCCGGTTTTTGCACAAGATTCTCGCACTGCAGTCACTGACTTCTGAAGTTGCCAGCGAATTCGCGCGCGACGCCGCCGAAAGCCATCATCAGTGGAAGCTGCCGGCAAAATAATTGCCAACGATTCCGCCGATGTGGTTGTTGTTGCGGCCCAGCTGCTCCTTCAAACTTTACCAGCCTTTACCAGACTTTGAGCCGGCTGAGCAGGGCTTCACTTTTTGTTTCGACTCTTTTCCATACTTTTCTCTCACTTTATTTACCCACTGACACTTTACATACCAGACATTGATATTAAAACAGAAGACGTCTGGGGGCACTGGCTCGAACTCGTACTCGTACTCGTTCTCGGGACGGGGCTCGGGCTCAAACTCGCATGACAGGAATATTTATAATTTCCGCTGCCGGCAGACACAACAGAAAAGAACTGAAAGAATAATTTGCGATTACTGGCAGGCAGAAGGCGAAGAAAATCCCTGAAACGATATCCACACAGCCGAATGTAGCAGCGCAGAAATTACAAGCCAAGTGCGCTTGAGTTCGTGTATTTCCGGTTGAACAAACACATAAGCGCAACATAAAAGAAGCCGAAAAAATACATACATATACCTATATCCACTATATACCCACGACAACAGCAAAAAAAAACAAAAATAATAATAAAAATAAGGAAATCCCCAGCCAGCACGAAAAGTGAAAATACATAGAGGCGAGCATATTTCATAAGTTTGCACTCCGCACATCGCACACATAGAAACAGAGCCCCGAGCCAAACCAGAACCAGAATCAGAACCAGAACCAGAGAAAGCTGGCGACAAAGGCGAACGCACGACCTTTGGCACCGAGTTCAGCTCCCGCGGAGGGGTCAGCAAATCAATAGAGCGGCAGAGACAAAGCGGCAGTAGAAGTAGAAGCGGCCAAAGGGCAACGGGCAGCGGGTAACGGGCAACTGGCAACTGGCAACGGGCAGCGGGAAACGTGCAACGTGTAACGTGCAACGGTAGAAGCGACCAAAATTCACTCGCAAATAATGCTGACCATGTCGACCCTGATGATGCCTGCACCGACCATAGCCATGGGCGCCCCGCAGATCACAATGGGTCCGCACAAGCCGCCGGAAACGAAGCTGCTGGCCATCCATCCCGCAGCAGCTGCTGCGGCCGCCGCCCAGCAGCAGCAGCACTCGCAGCAGCAGCAACAGCAACAGCAGTCGGTGACAGCTGCCCATTTGCAGCACAATGGCCAGCAGCAGCACTCGCAGCAGCAGCAGCAACAGCAGCAGCAGATGTCGCAGCAGCAGCAGCAGCTAGTTGGCAGCAACTCCAAGCCAGGTGAGTGCAAGCCCGAATTTTCACCTCTGCGGGTGAATGTCCCCTGGTTTTTGGCGGAATTTCCACCGGCAAAAGGTGTTGCATAAATTGAGAAGTGTCGCTGCCATTTTGCCCCTGAGACGTGTCTCGAATGCAGCAGTCAACGAGCTCAGGTTTATTGAGCTTGGCAGCATTGCATGGCGTAATTTTTCACAACAACTATCTATCTCTGGGGGAAATGCTCTTTATGAGTTTTCGCTTCGGAAGAATCAATCGATTCAGACTTCAGGGAATAAATTACTTAACATTTTTAATTCATAAAATAAAACACATAATAAATACATGTGGGAAATTTAAAAATTTAAGGTATCCCTAACCGATATACAATTACCAATTAAAATTCAAAACAAAAACATTATTGAGCCAATAACAAAAATCAAACAAAATGTAAATCGCTTAATCTTTAATGAACAGAATTAGATGGCTGCAATTGGCAGTAATACTATTTAAAAATATCCATTTGATTTTAACAAATAAATCAAAAGCTAATGTTATTTGAAAAATTTCAACTTGCTAATTTGCAATTCTAAACGAACTCACTCTCAACCAGGATTTAATTGAATGCATTTTATTTCCCAAAATAATTGCATTTCATTTTCGTTCGAGGATTTGTGAAAGCTTATAAAGTTAGTATTCAGAACATAAGCATGGCTACAAAATAATTTAAATATTTCATATTTAATAATGAAATGCTGCTGGTGTGGCTTTTTTCTGAAGTTTAAGCTCAAGTTAAATTAAGCAGACAACAAATTGAAAAGAAATTCCAGTGATGAATGAATTACAATAAAAAATAAACTTAAAAGTTAAGAGCTTATATTCACTGTTTCAAGCAATTATTTTTGTCATTGAAATATTTAAGGAAGCACTCTGTGAAATCCTGTTCAAGCTTTAAGCAAGACTATTAATAAAGCCAGCAGCAATTCAGCAAGACACCTCAGCTTATGAATTCAAGCCAGTGTCCCAGCAATTATAATTCGAGCCAGAGATACCCGGGCGATCGATATCACGACACGATAAAGTATTTCGCATTTGTACAACATTTGTATGCGCCGCATGGCCAAATCATCCTGGCAACACATTCAATTAAACGTATCTCAGACGGTCGGAAAGTGGCAGGTAGATTTCAAAAATTCCCATAAACCACAGTGTGCCGCACAAGTATCACTTTCTGCTATTTTTGAATGAGTCAAATTCTGAGAGGCCGGAGGAAATGCGAATGGCTGAATTCGCACACGTAATCTGGAAATAACAGAACTCGAACACGCATTTCTGAGATGAATTATTGTGGACACCACCCCCGAAAAATGCTCACTGACTGCTGGCATGCTGGCTGACTGGCTGGCTGGCAGGCCGAAATGTCAAGTGTAGGCATTACAAGCATAAATATCAGTTACAATTTTCATATTTTTAACCACAAATGAAAAATTTGATACAGCCCGGCAGCAGGGCAAGGAAATTGCATAGCCGGAGAGATTTACAACTTAAAAACAACTTAAGCCGAAACTTGGAAACAAAGGCAGGACAGGCAGAGACTGATTCTGGGAATAGGAATGGGATTGGGATTGGGGGTTTTCTCCAATTTGTGGGCCTTCCCTGGATGTCCCCTTCCCGCCCAACCGTTGCTAATGGCAAAAACTATACACAAATAGACACAGGCAGGCATAAAACCGGAAACAACGGCACAGGAAGCTGCATGAAAATGAAACGGGCTCTCGGAAAACGGGCTCTCGGGGAAGGCTGGGCTACTCCGGCTGACTTTGGACTGTAATGAAAAATGGAAAATGTCTACTAAAAATAGTGAAAAGTTGAGTGCGGCTGTGGAGCGGCGTCTCGTCGAGCCGCCGAGCAGGGAGCCTGGCAAGAGCAACTTGAAAATGAATTTAATTATGGCAAAAAAGTGAAAATTTCCACACTTGAGTCTGCGAAGTTTGCCTTTCCCTTTGGCCAGCGGAGCGTTGATGAGCGTTGCAAAGTGTGAGAAAATTACTAGACAAGACAACATCAACTGGCAGGGTATAAATAGCTGGATCCAGGAACCAGGATCCGGGGTGAAAGTGAAGAGTCTGCCGGTTTCGAGCATTGTGTAAGTTGGCTTAATGCGGGGTGGCTTACTAGAAAAGCAAGAAGCCGTTGCGGAAAACCCAGCGAAATGAGTGCGAAAGTGGAGTAAGTGTGTTAGTCGTTGGCCAGAACCAGAAAATCCTCGTAAATGACTTTGAATCGAGGACAATTGACTTGAAGATGAGCGGAATTTAGTCACTAATTAGTAGGAATAAGCCTAACAATGATGAGCAGGGAAACTATAACTAATTGGGAAGTAGGGAAATATCAGGCTGCAATTCTTATTATTTAATTAGCTCTTTAGCACGTTAAATCACTACTTTAAGTTCTATGAGCCCTATTTTACCCCAGAGTTTCAAGAGATATTGACATATCAACTTAATGATATAACTACCCCCTGAATACGAAGGCAAATCGCTGGTGGGTGGCCACAGAAATAAAATAAAAAGGAATAGAGAACGGGGACAATTGACTTGGCGATGAGCCCCACTTAGTTACTAATTAGCAGAGGACTAGAAAAAGTCGACAACCGCACACCGACAAAGCAAACATTGATTACCAGGCCAAATGATTGCAAATTGAAAATTAAGCTCGCCGCTGAATCTCCAATTCAAATGTGAGGGAGCCAGGAGGAGGAGCCAGCCAAACTGCCGGCAAACCGAGAGGAGCAGAGCGTAACAGACACATGCATATAAATTTATATATGCAGGGCACACTCACTACACACCTACACACCCACACACAGCTGCAGTGGCACACGGTGCATGAACTTTCGAGGAGCACTTACGCATACACTGGGCGAAAGGGGGACGGAGGCTTTCACCTACACGCCGCTGTTGCAAAAACAAACAGCGACTACGAGTTTCTCAAGTGTCGCAACTGCAACAGCAGCGGCAGCAGCAGCAGTCGAGCCAACAAGTGCCACAGTAGTTGCTGTTGCTGGAAAGGGAACCATCCACAGCATCACAACAACAACAATAACGACGACTATAAGGACCAACCACAGTGGCATTTACTCCCAGAAAGACAGAGAGAGGATACCTTAAAAATGAACCCTCTTGTTACCTTTAATTTTATTTTATAATTCAGATTTTTGATTAAATTGAGCGACATTTATGGGAGTAGTCAGTTTATAGACTCGAAAAAATATAAAGATGCTTTAAAATCTCCCTTATATTTCAATAGTTTTTTCAATATTTATTAAAGCCCTTCATTATTATTATACAATGCAATTAAATTGAGAGACAGTTATGACAGTTGTGAGTTTGTAAACTCTACATATCAATAGTTATTTAAATATTACTTAAATATTAAAAAACCAATAAATAGAAGGTAACTCTATTTGAAAGCATTCAATTTTTAAAAGATAGAAAGTAATTCTATTAAAAGCATTTTTAAAACCCTCCACTAATAGGATAACGATATTTTTAAAGCCAAGCTTCTTGCATAGTGCTGCTTACTTCTCTTATATATTTTATATTTCGACCTCTAGTCAGTGTCCTATTCCGTCCAACTAATTTCCACTGTATTCCGCACTATTATCTCCATCTGCGTGTGATCCGCCAGCTCTTGGCTGTTTTTCTTTTGGCCCCAAATGATGCAGCAACAACGAGCGCGCTTTACTTTCGCTCAGGCGACGGCGACAGCAAAACTTTTAAATTGGTTGGCAACACTTGCAGCATACACACACCCCAGAGTAACACACTCCTACACACATACTAAATGTTTGTTTTGGAAATGAATTTGGAAATTTTTGTGCTGCCAGGGCGAGGGGTGAGGCAGGCTGGAGAAAAAGTGGGGGGAAAGTGGCAAAGTGAGGCGAGAGACAGCGGGCAACACCTCAAAGTAATTTGCCAGCAAATCATTGGAAGGAGTCAACTTGCAAGGCGGAAAAGCCGAAGGAGACTGAGCAGCCGAAAAGTATGCAATGCCAAATGAAACACACACACATCGCACATGGGAGAGCGTATAATGTGTGTGTGCTGGGTGTTTTTGGCAGAGTTTGCTTGTGTGGGTAAAAAACCACCAAAGTGAAATGCATTTATCGACCGCAAAGCGTTCGAAATGAAATCTGTTTAAAGGATTTTAATACCCCAGCAGGAACGTGGAGTCTGCATCACCATCCTTGGGTGTGTGGGTGTGTGTGTCGGTTTGTGCGAGTGAGTGTGTAAGGAGCCGGTTGTGTGGGTGTACAGTGCGGGGGCTGCAGGATTTCAGGATGCGGGCGAACACAAAAAGTCAATGAATTCGTTTGGCGAATTGAAAAATTAATTCAGTTGCCGTCGCTGGCATTGATAAGGAAAAGCAGAGCAGGAAAAACTTTTGCCCGCCGCTCTCCCTTTATGTGTCTTTATCTACCCACCGCTCCCGTGTGTGTGTGTGTGTGTGTGTGTGTGCGTGTTTGTACTTACACACACATTGACAAGCTTTTCACTTACTAATGATTTCTCATTTCGCTTACGGTATTTCCCTGTTATTTGTGCTTTTTGTCTTACTTGCGTTTTACAGCTACACAGCTGTGTATATAGCTGTATCTGTGTATATATACACTGGCCAAATTACTCACTGACGTTGTTGTGGATTTTCCCCATTTTCCTCCGGCGCCCTTGCGCCCAGAAAAACGAAGGAAATTAAGCAAAAAGCGCAAAGATTTATTTCGCTTTGATCAAAATTAAATGAATTGATTTTAATACGCCCCGTGGGCAAGATATTTCCTACGCTCCTGCAAATGAAAACGCATAAAAAAGGTGTTGGTTGGCCTAGTGGGCGTGGACCGTGATGGGCGTGCCCCGTTGTTGCCTTGGGCTTGGGTAGAGCTCGTTGTGAGCTTTATTTTATGCCAGCGGCCATTACAATTGAGTAGCTACAGCCATCGCCATGCACGAGTGTCTGTGTTAGCCATTTGAATTCCCACCAGCACTGGTATTGGTAGTGGCATTCGCACTGGTGTTGGTGCGGAGAGCTCGTGCTTAAAGACGCTCAATAAATTCCCATTGAATTGGGTACAAAGTGGAGGATGCGATAAAATGTTAAGGAAATCGTGTCAATGAATTAATGCGGTTCGGTTGGAAATAAGCAGCTTTAAGGCTAAGGAGACCAGGGAATTATTTTTAATTTCTACAAAAATATACACAGCTTAATCCCTCTCTAGGCAAAGATTAAACAATAGTAATTTGAGAAAATATCTTCGACTAGAAAACTCATTAAGCTTATGGAAAAATTCATTAAATTTCTAGACAGGGAAAATACCTAATTTATTTTCTCCTTAAATTAGAGCTGTTGTGTAATATTTTCAGCTTAATATTTTAAGTCCATGGGAAACAAGGCTTTTGAGGGCAGACTAAAGTACGCAATCTTTATGGACTTACACGCTTAATGTCCGTCCAAAAATAGGACGCTCTGCTAAAGAGTCGTCCCAGAGTGGAACACACAAAAATCGTTGCTCGATTTTATGCCCCTGCGCTGGCCTGTTCATTCCGTTTGATTACATTTCATTTGATTGGTAACATTTTTGACCATCCACTCACCCTGCTCTTGGCCCAGTCCTTACACTGCAATTCCTTTTGTGCTTCTCTTTGCTTCCTGTTGGCGGCGGCAAATGAAAAGTTTACATTTCATTGCTCAATTCGACATTTGACATTTGGCAGCGGCACTGGCATAGAAAATGAGGTTCACAGGGCGCACAGTGCCAGTTTTTGCACAGTCTCCGCTTTTCTGTCTGCAAATTCCTGCTTCTTTTTTCGCTTTCAAAATTCAGACAATTGACAGCGCCGTCATTGTTGTTGCTCTTATTGTTTGTCATCGCATTTGTCGCCTTTCCGCGCCCGTTTCGCTGGCGCCTCATAATAAAAGTGTCTGCGATCCGCTCGCTTGTTGCACGGTGTAACAAATTGCCGATGCCCGCTCGGCATCCGGATGGATCGGACTTGGCCGCGGACTCGACGGCGCATTTACTGGTGTCCGGTGGCCGGGGCCTGATTCCTAGAGGGTGGAGGCCAGGTGTTGCTGCGCTGGGTCCAGCCACTGGTCAACACTTTGGCGCAATTTAAATTTCATGCATTTTTCATTAACACCAAAATGGAGGCGACCACTCGACCGGGGCCCTCCATTACCCAGCGACAAGGACATGAACTCTTTTACGGACACGGGCCAAGAAAGAGTGCAACAGCCGCGGGAAAAGCACTAATGTTAGTTTGGGAAACTATACTTTTTTATGAAGCTTAGGAAAATACCTTTCCTTGGAAAATAAAATATACAAATAAATCTATTTGTTTCATTTAGTTTAATTTTATTATAAGTTATTCCTACCTATTTTTTTTAAGTACTCCTGATAGGTATCTTGGAAGTATACGTTAACTTGAAGAACTCCTTTGATGACCGCAACTGTGGATTAAGAGGCTGCAAGAAACAGGGCCAAAAGCGAGTTGGCTCATCTTAAATGCCCATCTATTTTACTGCTGCAGCCCTCCATATATACCAAACACACAGAAAGAACACTTGGACTCGAGAGCCGAGGCCCATTTACATTTTCGTACTTCGTCCTGCCCAGCGTCCAGCCCGCTGACCCCTGATCCTGATCCCCTGCCCTTGCTCCTGCCTCCTGCAGTTCGCTCCGTATCGATTTTGAGTGTCGCCTGCCATTCAAATGGTTTTTATTTCGCATTTATGTGCCCGCCCCAGACTTTGTCCCAGCACCAACTCATCCTCATTTTTTCCTCAGCCACTGGCTGACTTTGGCACGTTTTAATGCATTGGCCACAGTGCCTCCTTCTGCCGGCAAGCTGGGACTGAAGATACACAGAGAAAAGGGTACTAAATATTTAAGAATATATTAAATTACTATAGATATTAAAAATCTCTTTTATATATTGAAAGTCTCAAGGGTGCCTATCCATTTATTAATTAATAAACTTAAATCTATTGATTGCAATTACTGAATAATAGCACATACTTAGACCTTTCTTTCCATAGGGATTAATTCATAGCATAAGATATTCTGTAAGATTATTAACTCGATTACTTTTCAGCATTTTCCATTTGCAATAATCGAACTCGGACTATATCTTTGATCTTTCCGTGTACCGCGTACGTGTGAGTCCGTTCCTTAACCCTTTGCCATCGGGTCCGCATTGTTTTGCTCGTTTGGCATTCAGACTCCACAGCTTTCGCTGCCTTCGTTTTTATGCGTTGGCCAAACTTTAGCATAAAGTCATTTGGGGCGTTGATGGAATTCTTGAGCGCACCTCGCAAGCGCCGAGTGGGAAAAGCGTTTAGTCTTGAGCTATATTTTATGAGCTGTGCGTGCGAGCTTCTGTTTGGCTTTGGTCTCATTTGCGCTGGCAAATAAGAAAATTTATGCAAATAATAATTATAAAAATTCGCATAGTTTCCGGGGCGAGCTTAGTCGATAATAAAAACAGTTCGGTCTAAATAAAACAAACTCTAGGTAAATAAAACATGGACCGACTGGCGACTGCCCCGGGATTTCGGCTTGGCCTGGGCATAAAAAGTGCTAAGTAAACACATGTGCCCCACCCGCAAAGCAAATGCCTGCACATAGTGTAAACACATAAATTTATGCATTTTCAATGGAGAGCTGTTAGCATAAATTTACAGCCAAAAAAGTCACATAAAAATGGGGAACATCAGCGACTGGGGGAAATGGTGTTGGAGGGTCAGCCGGCAACAACGAGCCGCACAAAAGTGCTTAACAAAACAAAGCAAAACAAGGCAGGACAGAGCGAAAATAGCGTTAAAGCAACGCAAAGCAAACAGTCGACAGTTGAGTCGCTGCAGAGCTCGAAACAAACAAAAAATGCAAACAGAAAACAAACAAAAAGCACACACAGAAAGCAAAAAGGCAACTCGCCGGAAAGGCGGAAGGCGGAAGGGCGCGCAGGGGTCGAGTGGAGGCGGCGGGCGCCCAAGGGTTAAGGGACAGGGACCAGCTGGGGTGTCCTGCAAAAAACTTGAAGCAAATAGAGGGACCGCTTTAAAAACCTTAACACATTTCCAATGATTGAATCAATAAACGGCGACAAGTGCCACTGTATTGTTCGGTGTGTGATTTATTTGTGTATGTGTGGGCAGCGACACTGACAGAAACCCCGCAAGGATCACTACTATTCCGCATTAAATAATTATACATAAAGAATGGAAACCCTTTTAGCAATTAGTTAATAAATAACTTCTAAATCGAGCATTTTAGATATAGAATTGTTTCCTGTAATCCATATCCTGAAAGAACTTTCTTCCTGAGTGTATGTGTGACTGCCGCCAACTACTGCCAATTGGCGATACGAAAAGAACAACTGCTGCACTTTTCGGCAGGATGCGTGTCTCCCTGTTATTTTTGCATACTTGCAGCTGACGCTGCCTAGTACCAGGCATATTTTTTCTATGATAAAGAGCGGGCTTTTAGCCTGCACCGCTGGCCAGGCTTTTTGTGTTCACACTTCGCCAAGGGCAGTGAGGCCCGAAACTCCTGTAACGATTGCATATGGCAAACGATAAAAGCCTCGCCCGTGGCCTGGCGGAAAGAGTCTATTCAAGGCTTAAGCCTCTAACCGAAAAATCCCTAAAACTTGAGTATGATTCAGATACTCATGCGTTTCTGACCAAACCTAGCACCGAGCACGCTTTGTGATGGCTGCAAAAAGTTGCTCTAATTATAAATATCCGTTGCCATGACCGTTCCTCATTCGTTGCTCGACTGAGAGTTAAATGGAAGCCGCAGAAAACAATTTGCAAACTTTGCCGGATCTGCGGTGGCTTTTCCTCATGTCCCTTTCTTCCGCAGAAAGCAAACTTTAAATATTTTCATCGCACTTTTCAGCGCTCAAGTCGGGGCCGAGCCAGAGTTAGATATGTCAATAAGCACGCACACCGAACATCCCCGGCAACTTATCAATTTTTCCATGCTCAAACCCACTTAGAGAAGATCCCTGGGGAGAAGTCAGGGGACCCGGATGTCGGGATGTAGATGCAGACTGTACAAACATTTGACTCCGCCGGAGAGGCGATGGCAAAGTCAAAACGAAGCGGAGATGCAGTCGGAAATGCCATTGAAAATAGTTTAAAGTTGAACCAAAAAGGATATTGAGCTAAGCCAGTTGCAGCTTACAACGAGGACTAGGGTTCGGGCTGTCCCTTCTGCACCAGAAACATTTTCTGAACAAGAAAAAGAATAAAAATAAAATAAAATAATTAAAATAATGGAGATGAGAGCCTGGAATATGAAGTCGGTATATTTTATAGAGAGGCGGCAGGTCCTTGCTGTGGCAAGACAGGGTTTACAGCATTCTCATCAGTTGTTTTGTGAGTGAAAAGAATATTATAGTGGGATCTCTATTAATAATATTTATTATTTTCCATATTTTTATATAAAAATATATGATATTTTTAAAGATCTTCCCCGAGTGCACTGTGCATATTTGCTCATGTGCTCTGGGTGGTGTCCTCTGTTGGTTTTCTATTTGCCTTCGACTCGCTGCTCGCTGGCTGCTTATGGAAATCCGCATGATGATTGCATATCCTTCGCCAGAGACGCTGCCATATCCCTAATGCCGCCGAAAGTTTGCGTTCATTTGCCTGCTGCACACTGCACGCTGCTTGCCAGCCGGATTCGTCCTTTTCTTCTCGTTCTTCGCGCTCCTTTCTTCCTGCCATATATTTCGCCCAGCTCTCTTTTTATCCGAGATGCTTTCAGCTGAGAAAACTTTTACTTGGTTTTTCCTATTTTCCTTGTCGGCTGCTGCGGTGGCGGTGGCCAAAGTGTTTCTCTTGCATTTGAAGAGCTTTTTCTTAATGTCACTTATGCATAAGTTCCTATGAGTTTGGCCACACACACACCCACACACACTCGCAAGCACCCCTGCACCCTCGGCCGTCATACATATATGCATATCCATGGCCGGGGTGGAAGCTCACCCCTGTTTGCATGTGGATAAAAGTGCAGCGAGTGTGCGAGTGTGCGTGTGGGGGCGAGTGGGTGTTTGTGTTTGAGACTAACTTGATGGCACATCCTCCATGGGGATTTACAAGTGCTTAGTTCTATGTCGCAAAAAAACGCTTTAATATTATTATACTTTCTTCTCTATGTGCACTAGCAATTCCTGCTATTTTTTCATTTGCTTTTAAATTAAATTAAATAGCCTCGGCAAGCAGATGAAGGCCCAGATTCTTAAAGCTTTTCGCCCAGCCTCGCAGACCACAAAGTAGAGGAATAAAGAGTAGTATAAATAAATTTCAAGTAAATATAAAGATGATTATAACTTATATAGTTTTATTCAACTCCTGTTTTCTTTGGCTACTGAATTAAATAAAACAAACCAAGAAATCAGTATTAAGTCAATATCAACGGATTGCCAAAAGATCTTAAAGCTTCCTCCAACCACAAAAATCATAAATATACGCCGACGCCCACGCACACGCACAGGCACCCGCCCTGATGTATTACATGTGTTGGCATTATTTACTTAACTCGGCTCTGCTCTATTTTAGCCGCTCCAAAAAGTCAAGTCTACTCTTGTGGCGCAGCTATTAGTGCAGCAGCGACGCCGACAGAGGCAGCGCCAAATGGCAACAACAATGCCATAGCCAGGACACAAGGATGAAGACATTAAGGCCCAGCATGCGCTACCCACACAAACACTCTCACCGACATGGGCGTAAAGAGAAAGAAATATAATGCCAACATAACATTTAATCCAAGGAATTCCATATCGCAGCCAGTGGGGAGGCCAGGCGAAGGCAGCCAACATTTGGCACCGTGAAGCAAAGTCGGCGTTTGACGGGTGGGAAATGTGGCTCCGCAAACAATAGGGGTAACCCTAGAAGGCCTTTCAGACCTATCAGTATTCACTGAAGGAACAGGCAATTGCCATTTAATTAGTTGAATCTTAGTCTCAGCAAATACCCACGAAATTAACCAGATTCGAATTAAGAGCGAACGAAAACTGCACACTTTAGTCTGAACTTGTGAGTTATGATATATAGATATCACTTTTTTAACCCTCTCTTATTTATTGAACATATGTTTGGCTCTACATCTAATGCTATTTAGATAATATTCTCTATAATCTCATATATAATCATGTTTTAATACAGCTTAAAATTAAAACAAAAATCCTAATTAATCATTTATGATTGGTAACCATTAAAAATCATTACTAAAACAATTATATTATTATAACGCCCAAGTTCTCAGTTGTATATTTACACCTTCAGCCAAGTAATACCCTCAGATGAGCTGCTCTATCCGTCTGGTGGCTAATGCCAGGACGATCATTGCATAATCTGAGCATCTGGAGGCGCTCCGACTCCAAGGGCACTCCTAATGTTTATTTCCACTGTGCTTATCTGGACAGAGTCAGAGGCAGATTCAGGGGCCGCGTGCGAGGTCCTGGCTGCGGCGCACTTAAATGGCGCACGAGGAAAGTAGAGGAGAGCGCTGCAGAAATACTTTTAGCAGCTGAGCCGAGCTGAGCCAAGTTGGCTGGGAATGAGCCAGCCAGCAACGGAAGGAAGAAATAATCATAAAAATTATTTCAGGACGCACACACACACACACTGGCTACATAATGCACATGTGTGTGAGTGGTGATCATAATGTTGCAAGGCGTCTGGGGCAACCGCTGGGGAATCTCTTCATTTTCGATGCCTTGGCAGGATTTACACTTTAATGGCCAGGCGGGGCGTGGCTGCCCTTTTTAATTTTCGTGCTTCATATTTTCTATTTAGCAGGAGATATATATGTGTATGTGTGTGTGGGTGTAATGGGTCTCGTGTCTCGCAAAAGTGAACACAAAAATTGATATCCCGCCGTCAGTTTTAATGCCCTATGAATGCGGCTAATGAAACTGTGAGCGTTTTTTATTATTCCTTCTTAAACAACATTTAATGCTCATCTCCCGCCCGTTCTCCGTTCCATTTTCTTTACAGGTAAGTCCACGAGCTCAAGTCTCCGCCGAAGGGACCCCAAAAAATATAAGTAAAAGAGGAGAACTCAATTGGAAGACGGTAATTTCGGGGCAACGCAACAACGGTGAGTTGCAAAAGCCGCATGCCGGCTGGAAGTCGTGGCAAATTTGATTTATTCGGGCACGTGGATGCACCCGGGGGCGCCGAGACCCAGAAAATAAGTAAGGAAAAGGCCAATGGGGGCCGGGGGCAGCTACCGCTACAGCAGCGACAGCATCGTTAACATTTAATTATGCCATTTTCATTTCCGTAATGTAATGAACTTGTTAGCCAGATGGGAAGCCCCTTTGTTCTTTTTTCCATTGCCCTGGCAAATTATCATTGATTTTGTTGCTTAATCCGGCCGAGCGTCGCACTAAGGTGAGCATTAAATCGAATTAATTTCGGGGCTTCCCCGCTCCCGCTCCCTGGCCCGGTCCAAGACCTGGAGTGGCCATTTGACATTTGTCGACAAAACGTTTACATTAAATGTTTAGCCGTGTGACCATGGCCCGTTTCTGTGCTTTTTGTTTCGCATTCACGTTTGTTTTATTCCGCCCCCTGGCCAATGTCTTGGCCCTGTCTACGGGTCGGCATTCCGGGCATTCTGCACATTGTCCGGACGGAGCGAAAGTGACAGGGATGGCCGAGGACGAGGACGAGGACGGGGACGGGGACGAGCTGGACGCTTAGCGCCCAAGTTGAGACATTTGCGTTGACAATTGCTCGGAATTGGAAATAAGATATTTGCGAGAGACGCCACTTTTATGTGAGGCGGGAATTCGGGAGCGAATTTATTTATTGGCAATTCGGGGAATGCCATGACCATACATTAGTCAAACCCGAATGGCAAATGCAATTAAACACATCACTTTGCCAATCTTCCCTTCAAAAATCACTCAATTTGAAATGCTGTGTCGGGTTCTCGGGTCGCTCACGCTCCATTAGGCGGCAAACAAATGCCGAGTGAAAGGAACCACCCGAGGTTTGTACGCAAATTTTTTAATTTATTGCATAAAATGTTTCGGGTTTTCCTATGCCGGCAAGCCACAAAAGCCAAAGAAATTGTTTCAATTTGTCATGACAATTTCTTTGAAATGCCACAGCTAAAAAATGTCCTTCTCCGCCCCCTCATAGAAGAAAGAGGAGCCGGCAAGCCAGGCAACTCCTGGCAGAGTCCTGGCAGAGTCCTGGTAGAGTCCTGGGCGGGGGCAATGTCGCCTGCCATCAAAGCACTGAATTCAATTTGGTTTAGGTAGAGGCCCGGCTCATTCCTTTGGCAATTTCCCCGAGTTCCTCGTAGGTCTATGTCGGCTGCTTTATTTGCTCGGCTGTAATTTGCAATTTTCACCTTGCCGCCGAGGGAAAATCGCGGGAAGGAAATCGTTGAGAGCTAGACCATTATCAGAATTGAGGGTGGCATGGGGTCGCCGAGAGTTGACAAATCAGCGGCGCCTTCCAAATGACATTAAAGCCAGCTCAGTTGAGCCGAGCCCAGCCCAGCCCAGCGCCGAGGCCGTAATGCTTGGCTGCCGCTGATGATAATGGATGCCGCTCTCGCTTTTGGCTCAGCCATTTGGCAGGCGTTTGCAGTAAATCTGATATTTCCCCTTGGCATAAATAAATAAGGACATGAAGGAGGACGCGGAGGCCTAAATCCGATCGCAATCTCAAATTGCAGGCTGCAAATGACCCGAATTAATGTTGCACAATGTTGCCCGCCTCGGGAATCAAATCAGGCCAGAATATTGACTCGGAACATTAATTAAACTTTGCGGCAGGCCAACCAAGCTCTGACTAAGTTTTGCCATATGAAAAATGCAACATTTTGTCATTTCTTCTGTAAAGAAAATAAATACAAAATAAAGAAGTTGAATTAATAATGCTGGCGTGAAATGTTGGACATTTTTAGACCAAAATTTATTGAGGAAGTGCGACTAGTCTGCAGGAGACACTATTTGGTATTATATTAATTAATTAATTAATTTATTTATATTTATATTTATTTAAATTTTATAATCAACATATCTTAAGTTCAAATCACATATTATAGAGATATCCCAGTACTCTCTAGATATTTTAATAATCAGAAAATCAGTAAGAGTACTTATGCTAAGAAATTTGGAATGGAAAAGGTCATTCCAAGTTGAAGTCCCTAGTATTGTTTTAATTAAGCCACAATAAGTATTTGTGGACCCAACCTATTCCTCATGCTTTTGGCCATGTCTTGTGGCCGTCACTCAAAGTAAAAGCAACGTGTCCCTTGGCAACGAAATCCAACGGACCAAACATCTCACGTGGCAAAACCAAACTGAACCCGAACAGGACGATAAATCTTCAGCTGGAAGCGTTGGCATCGATGATGCGCCTTTAAGCAGCTTAGTCTGTGCCCGCATCCTGATTCTGCCCCTCATTTCGCCTCTTCCATCCCTTCGCCCGCCGCCACTGGGCTTCGCTTGCAATTTCCGCTGCGCCGGCGGGACGCATATTAGCCGGCTGCCACTGGATTCCGGGTGGACAGGCGACGGAAGCATCACGGCGGAAGCGCAGGAACAAAGTAGCTTGATCCGGACAGCTCTGGGCAGCCGGGGGAAGCTGCAGATGCAGCCGAAGCTGGCTCTGGAGCTGGAAACTCTGAAGGAGCTCCAGCTGATGACTGGCAGTCGCGGATGTAACAATATGATTGGATTATTATTATATTTATTGAATGGGTCTGGGGCCGGGCCCGGTTCAAGTGTTGGCTCAAGCTCGGGCGCCAGATAATGAACGGTGGCATCGGCTCCGGCATCTTTCCCTTTTTTCCTTCTATTCTGGTGCTCTAGTTTTTCTCCTAGGACTTTTTTTCGCTGGCCTCAAATGGCAGGCAGACATGCAATCAGCCCGGAATCTTCACCGGGCGGGCGTTTGTAATTGGGCCCTTTTATCTCGTTCACCGTTCGGGCCAATTAAAGTTAGTTTGCAAAGTAATTAAGACGATTATGTGGCGCTCAAGTATCAATAAGCGCCAATTATCCAAGTATTTCGCATCGATTGTTACTCGTTGCGCAGCTCTTTTCGGTTTTCGCTTGAAATAATTTTGTTAGATAATTTTTTAGCGCCACTTAAGTGATTGCTTTTGCCGTCTGAGGCAAGGTTATGTAAATGGAAAACGGGGAAACGTAATTGCGGACACGAAAAATAATTATTGGAAGAGGTTCGGGCGGAAAGAGCTGCCGCCAGACAAGGATTTAATTGGGTGTTCTACGGGTGATAGAAAGCGACCTGAGGGAGAATTTTAGAAAAATTTTAGTTGCTAAGAGGAAATTATAATATAGCTTGACCAGAATTATATTTAAGTTAGTTAGATAAAACAGTGTTTGTTAAATTATTTGCAGTAGAGAACGAAGAAACCTTTAAATTCTCTTAGACAACATTTTAAGTGATATATACATGAGGTCTCAGAACCCTCTTTTAAAATATCATGGTAGTAATAAAGAATAAGTCCGATTTGTTGACCTACTTCGGGGATACTTTTCTCAGAGTGTGGAAAAAGCTTTCCCAAGCCAAAAGTAACTGTCAAGTGCAAGCAGAAATCATGCAACTTCAGCAAGCTGAATTGCAGTCAATGCCGGGCGTCAATCAAGCAACTTTTGGCTTTTGCTAATGAACTTCAGGGCGCATCCACTCATTTGAAAGTCACTCAGCTTAATTCACAACACTGCCACGCCCTTCGCCCCACACACACACATCCCGGCCTGGCAACTAATTCCAGAGTCTGTCTCTTCGGCAGTGTCAGAAAGCCAAATTTTAATCTGTGATGTTGCCAAAACTTGATAAAGAAACTTCAGTGCTAAACGCCGCATGCTTAGACGGATGCCATGCCCCACCCAAGGCATCCCTCGGCGGGGGGAGGCCCGGATCCCCGCACTTGCAGGCCATAGCTCACTCTGACATCCCAATCCTCCATCTATGGCCATTCATACATCTGCTCTCTGCTCTGGCTGAAAATTCCTTTGCGTCATTGGCAAAAGTTACGCGCATTTCAGGACCCCACAAGCCCCCGAGAGTCCCTCGGGGAAAAAATAAATCTTCGACTTTAGTGTGTTTGCTGCAGCGGTGCAGCGGCGGGGCGGGGGCACTGGGCGGTAGTGCTAAAAGGCATTTGTTATCGCCGCAGCAACATAAATTCACTTTTGTAATTATTTCTGGTATTAGTAGCTGAGGTAACAAGCGGAGAAAGTCAGCCAACGACTGCTGCCGCTAACCGAACTCCATCATGGCAGCAGTTGCTCTAACCCCTTCGATCCCTCAAGCCCCGGCACCCTCATCCCTACACTGCCAACAATCTCTGATTGAAGCCTTTGGAAAAATATATGTAAGATCAGTGGGACACAAAGGATGCCCTTTTTAAGCCAGAGGTAACTCTATGTCTGCTTAAATATTTATTTTTATGACTGAAGTTGGTTATATGTGGCATATATTTTCCTCTGTGTAGAATAAGCTGCTGCGACTCGAAACGAATGGACGGCAGCGAGATTATTTGTTAAAGCTAGCAACTGAGCAGCAGACTGTGCTTAAAACACACACACCCCCACCCATACCCACCCCACACACACACTCGCACACTCATAGGAGCTTACCCCACCAATACACATATAGCAACAACTTTAAAATTGAATCAATCATTCTCACTTTGATGCACATCAGCAACAGAAGCTGCCGTCGCTGCCTCGACTGCAGTTTTAGCCAAAGAAAATGGTTCATAGGCGAAATGGCTTGGTCACTGGGAAAGCGGGAAAGCGGGAAAGCGGCAGGGCACGGGCATGGGCAGGGGGAGAGGGGTTGCGTGGCAGCATAAGCTGTAACTATAAACAAGCAGCTTATGTGTGTTTCAGTCGTTCGTTTTCTGCTTTTTGCACTGGGTGTTAATTTTTGTTGGTTCATGAAGTCGTCTGCAGCTCCCAGAGCTTTCTAGCTCCTCTAGCTCCTTTTTCCCTATTCCTGCACAGGGAAAAATCCCCAAAACTGAGTGAAACTGGATGGGAGTTCTCAAAAACCTATATATATTTTGGATTTAACTCATTTAACTACAGATAGGGCATCATCTAGGACCAGATCTGCATGCCAGCTACAATTTACTATGAATTCCTGTTCTCTTTGGCTGCAACTATAATTTCCCTTGTCCTATTGACCTTTTCTCTCTGTGTAGCCCTGCTTAAACACTTCTCAACATTGCCTGGCAGCTGTGCGCAGTTCTAACGAGCAAAAACTAATAAATCCCCACGAAAATGGCTGCGGAAACGGAAGCCGTGTGTTGTGTTCAACTCCCTGTTCACAGACCCAATCCGAGTCCCAAAAAAGAAAGGAAAAAATAGAGGAGAGTCCCCAACTGGAGCCGAATCCCTGGCAATAGCTCGGCTGTCTGTCTGATGTGTTTTCTTGCTTAATTCTTATTATTATCCCAGCCATTATTATGGCCGTTGTTGTTGTCGGTGTTCTTGGTGTTCTTGGTGTTCTTGGTGTTCTCGGCGTTGCCGGCGTCTTTCACAGATTTCTTAGCCGGAGAAGCTTCCTTTATTCATTCATTCTTTAGCACTTGGCTCGATTCGGTTTCCCCTGTTTCGTGTTGCTTATCGCCCCGCTTGCTTGTATTATTATTGCCACTGCCATTGTTCGTTGTTGCCATGCAATAGTTCATTTTAATCTAGCAGCCGGATAATGCAAGAAGGATTCCGTAATTTAGCCTCAGTGTTTTCAGCTCCTTGGGCCGCATTTCTTTGTCTTCCATTTATCGGGCGGCTATATCTGGCCGTTGCCTTGTTTCGCCGCCGCAGCCATGGCCATTGCCGTGGCCGTTGATTGTTGTGCAAAGTTTGCAGTGGCCAACTCGAGTTATAATAAATTTCATCACTGTTGATTGCTTCACATTCCCCGGGCCAGGGCCAGGGTCGAGGCCAAAAAGTTTCGACCCTCCTGCGTTTGAGCCATGGCCATAACATGATTATTTCATCGCCGTTTTAAGTCAACTTTTCACTTGTCGCCACTCCAGCAGCCCCTTGAAGCTAAGTGGCCGCAGTTCCAGTTGAAATCAGATGCAGCAGATTTAGCCGAATCCATTTCCGGCTGCTTGGGCAGCAGTTGCAGCAGCGGCTTTAACTTTTTAAACAGTTTGTCACATAAATTAATTGCCGGCTGTGGAAACTATTGCGACTAAAAATGATAGCAGCAACTTTTCAGTCACGTCTGGCACACGGAACATGCAACTGCATTTCAAACTGCCACCGCTTTTGCGTGCTGCAGAGAAGGGAGTGCCCCTTAGAGGTAGGAGTGTGCATTAAGGGTGCTATAGGATTACACAGAAAGAATATCATTTGTTGCTAGTGAGGAACAGATACATATTTCTATAGACAACACAAGGTGATTAATTATCTAGGGAACATTTACTCTAAATTGATTTTAAGTTTTACAATTGTAAGTTCTTATTCTGAAAGTCATGTCCCGATTTTTCCTCTCTGCGGTGCCATTTTATTTGAACCAAACCCATTTTTGAGGCTACCTTGGCTCAGAGCAAATTGAGATATCCATGTGGAACTCTCTCATAAATCTGCCATCCAATTGCCGGCCCTCAATTACACATCAACGCGTTCGGGCAATGACCAACCACAAGCACCAATGAATCGCTTCCCTCGGTCCTCCGTGTGACCCCGTTGACCCCCTTCGCAATCCATTCCCGACAAACTGCAGGACAAACTTTACAACGGCCCCAACGGATCCAGCAGCTGAAATGTATTGCTGGGAAAAGGGGTGCCGGAAAAATGAAAGGGTTGGTTCAGGGCTGCGAGCTCCAGGGAGGTCCTGGGAAGTAAGGACAACAAACCACAAACTTTCGTTTTGCAGTCCAACTAATGAAACATCAGAGTGCACGCAGAAAATGCTAAATGCAAATGCCAAAACAAATACTAAATTCGAAAGTAAACAGGGAAAAAATTTAGTAATAAAATTATAGATAAGATACTGTGCAGTTATATTGGGGATAAAATATGTAAGTAAGATATATGGTGTAATAATTTAGCTTAATTAAAACTTACATTTTCAAAACTTTCTTAAGTTCCATAACAGAGTGTGCCAGAATCGTAAACCATAGTCCTTTTGTAAGGTCATATTTAAGGAGAAGAAGCCTATGAATCATGATTTTTAAATACAGAAATGGTTTATTAACAATAATATATATAATCTAAAGAGACAATGAAAGATATATATAAGATTTTCGGAACATATTTACCAGTACGCTTGAAGTCCTTCTTAACACTACAAGTGGAGCTTATACATAGTAGGGAATTAAAGTAATTGGATTTCCCGTTTTGATTCTACTCCCAAGGGCTGAACTTTTTTGGGATTATTCAAATTTTTGTTAGTTGCCGCTTTGACTTGTCCATCTATCTATCGCGGTCATGAATTTGAAAAGTTTTGAGTGCGAAATACTCGGCACACACTCGAAACCATTCGGGGCCCAGTCAATCGTTGCCATGGCCAGCACAGAGTGTTCTCTCAATGGCCGAAAGTTGGCCGGCGCGGCGCTTAAAAGGGAAATAAAAATAAAACGGATCATATTGGAAACTTTAGTCTCGCGCGTGCGAGTGTGTGTGTATGTGTGTGTGTGTGTGTGTGGCTCAACAACAACACTCTAATTGCGCACAAAATGAATTGATGTCGTTGCCAAGCGCAAATGAAATGGATGTGAAATCGGGAGATACCCGGGGGGCCTGGACAGTGGGTATAGGGGACCGGGGAGAGGGGAACGGGGAACGGTCAGACGACGCCGCTCAGCCTCTCGAGTGCTTTATTAAGCGCTTGTATCCAATTTCGCAGCGGGACTCAAGTGGCCAAGAAGAAGGACAGCGCCACTAATTTATGGCGTTCCATTAAAACTTGAGTTCAATTGCCAAAAATTTCATAAAAATTTTATTTAAAAAACAGCAACTACAACAACGAGCCAGTGGACGGAAAAAAATACAACATAGGAGATGCGCAATCAAGTTTATTACAGCAAACAAAGGGAAGAGGGGCTTGGGTTTTGCAGAGAGAAAAATACGTGGCCTTTGGCTTGACTTTTTGGGAACCTTTTGGTATATTCTATAACCGAATATAACAGAATCCTAGTAGCCCTTGGGTAAGATAATATTTAAGGAGAAGAAGCCTATGAAACATTATTGTTAAATACAGAAATAGTTGGCTAACAATAATATGTATATTCTCAGGCACAACTTTGCGTATACTTTATACACAAAAATATTATTATAAATAGAGTCAGAAAACAATGTATATATTTCTCTCAGTTTGCAGTCCAGTAAGCGCAGGGGGTAAGCGGAGTAATCGTCCTTGTCGCCTGGCTGGCGACATGGCAGCCCCACGTCCGACGACACCCCACCAACCGCCAACCGCCAACTGCCCTCTGCCCAACGCCGTGCCCCAAAACGGCAAGGCTGCACTTTGGCCATGTCCTGCGCAGTTCATTTGAGGGAAAATGAAATAAATTTAAATATATTTTTAGTGCATTTCGCATAAAACAAAAAGATGCCTTGCTGTGCTGGACTGGGGCTTGCTCCGGCTCTTAATGGTGTGGGGTTGAGCGCGGGCAGGGGGCCGTTTGGCGAGGCTTTGGCCGCCGTCCGCTTTTATTTTCCGGCCGTTTGCCGTCTCAGCTTTTTGTGCCTGCCGCCGTTTATTGTTGTAGTTTTGCGTCTCCGCTCTGTTTACTTATTTACTTTTGCGCTTTATTATTCTCCATTAACTTGACAAAATGAACAGAGCGGCGGGGCCGAGGCAACGAGAGGGACGCCGCCCCAAGGCATGTCCTTCAGCATGAAATTAAAAAACACAGGCAAGGAAGGCACAACAAAAAAAGTGGGGACAGGCTATGTTTCATTTAAGGCGGTAACGCCAAGTATTTCTCGGCCAAAGAGATTTTCGGGAGGACCTCATAAAATCCAGAAGGCTTTCCAGCCGGCATAAATTTTCATATTTTGATAGCAATCAGTGGAAATCTTGCCAGCCAAATTAGATCTCCCGGCTAATCCTTTCATTACAGTCCTTCCAGCCGCTTCAATTCTCCGGTTATTCTTTCCTCTGTCTTTGTCGCCCAGAGATGGCTTGGGAGGAAATTGTAATTTATGTTGTCAAAGTCTGGTTGTTTGCGAAATTGTTGCGAATGCTTAGCGCCTTAAATGAGTTTCTGCTCTGATTGTGTTTAATTTTGACGCTCTTGTGGCTGCTGCTGGCTTTATTACCAACATGTGTACAAAGGCAAAGACACAAAATGCTTATGCAAATAGAGCTGCCTGTGCGTCTTTGTGTGTGTCTGCACTGAGAAGAAATCTTGCCCAACCTAAGCAAGCTTTGTGTTAAATACTAAGCAGACACAGGAAGTTTCTGATATGGAATAAACCGCAGAAGGTAGCAATATATATTGTTTTCTATGCCTAAGGGAACGTAAGACTCTCCACTGCAGAATATCAGCTTTGGCATTTTTTCCGAGTGTGCGTGTTTCCGGAAAATGAGAGCACAGGCGACATTTCCATTTCCATCTCCATTCCCATCGAGCATCTGTTAATGCGAGCAGTGGGCACAGGCTGGAGGGAGGCACGCGAGGGTAGGACACAGCCAGAGCCAAGTCTCGGAGCCAATTCGACTTTAGCAACTTTCACAAAAGCCGGCTCTTGTCTTAGTCCAATTCCCAATGCAAATTCCATTCAGAGAAGTACACCCAAGTTGGATATTCAAGTGTGGCCAACTTTTCAGGTTTTAATTAGCCGTCGGCTAGTTAACTTAGCCTCCGCTTTGATTCAACCCCAAAACGGGGGTTCCCACAATTTGCGCACGCCTCGCATGTTATTTTGCCTGCATGCATCCAATTAAGAGGTCCCTACCGCCGCCCCTGGCAACCCCGTTTTGGCAGCAGCATTTCGGCCGGACCAGGGTCTCTGGCCCCTTTGCTTTTTTGCCTTGCTGCATTTTAAGTGAAAAATACTCAGCGCTATTTTACTTATTTAGTACGTAACTACAATTTACGCCATGCATCTGCATATAAAATGCATTTTTTGCAGCATTTCTCATTCACTTTTGTTTTGTTTTTTCCTTTTGGGCTTTGGTCGTTTTGCCTTGTTTCACAGGGGCGGCACGCCCACTTTTTGCACACACTCTGGCTCACAGACTTATTATTTATATCTATCTCCCAAGTACATTGAAAAAAGAAGGAATGAAATAATAACAGAAAATATATTTATATGGGATAAGAGCATGCCTCATTAAATGTGATAATCCCCTTTAAATAAGCTTATAAAACATGGTTGCCCCTACTTTATAGAATTTATACGAAGTAAAAAGGGATTTTTATCAGATTATTGAAATACAACATGAATTTATTATTCTTATTTAAGACTAGTCAATTCCCCCGTTAAACCATTTTTCTCAGTGCTCACCCATAAATGAGTGTGTGTGCTTGCTTGGACCCTCTCAGCTTTTTATGTACTCGCTGCTATTTGCCTTGCCAAAAACAAAAAAAAAAAAGGCTGGAGAGGACGGAACGGAGAGAAAATGCAAATAGAATGAAACACAATGCCGAGGCGCCTCCTTCAAGCTCATCTCGCTATCTCACTCTTTCGGTGGGCCTCTCACTCGCTCACCCCCGGCGTGGTTTTTCACTTAGCTTCTCGCTGCGGATTTTTGTGTATTTTAAATGCATTTTCAGCTTGCACAAACACTCCCAAACACACACAGGCGAGCCCCTACCATAATCCTTGAATTTTTTGGGGCGAGGAAGAATCTTGCCAAAGTCCCCTCTTTTTTTGGGGGGCTCAGGAGAAGACCTCTCTTCCTTAACGTTTGATTAATGAGTGCAACTCGAGCTGGCAGTTCATTTTTGGCGGCTTCAGGCAGTTGCCCCGAATATTGCGCATACGCAGCGTTGCCCGCCTTCCATTCAAGTCGACTGCCACCACAAGTACACTGCTGGCATCGATTGGCTTGCAGCAAGGCAAATAACAGGGCATTCTGTAGCTTGGGGGATCAAGTTTCTGATAAACTAATTTAAGATAATTGATTCTTAAACGATTTTAATAAATAATTGATTTTCCAGCAAGTTAATCGCATTCAAAATGAAGCATAATCCTAATTTAAAGCCCTGAAAGACTGCGTCGGAAAGCCACTCGGAATCCCAATGCATCTGCAATAATTTCCCGGCTTTAAGGGCGGTCAAAGTGCTCGCATTGCAATGCTGCGGGCACAAAAGGCAGCCAGCGATGTGGCCTCAGCCAAGTCGGTTCAGAAATTGAATTGTAAGTAAGGACAGCCGGCAAAGGAAATGCCTTCGCATAAATATGGCACAAAATAGGGGCCAGCAATGAATGCGGCGGTGGCGACGGCGGAGGCGACGACGGCGGCTGCGGCAGCAGGAGTCTGTGTCGCATTCGAGGAAGCCCCACATCAATTCAGGGATTAAGGACACTGATTTGATTTACTTTTTATTACCATTAAGCGTAAGTTGCCCGAGTGCCGGCTTGCCGGGAACTGCGAATGCGGCAATTTAATGCGGCCCGTGCCGTATTGGGTATTGGAATTTAAAGCTCTCGGAGCGGCAGTACTACATCACCCGGCCGTGGCCATCTCCCGGCTCTCCTCAGTCATTAGCTGCGCACCATTAGCGCTGGCGACTGTCCTTGCCAAGCCTCCCACCAGCTACACCCCGAAAAATCCAGCAGCCCAACAACATTGTGCTAGGCTGGCATGGGGCAGGGGGGAGGGGCTCGAAATCGTGGCTCGTTATTATGGCTGATAACATTTTTACGATGCCGACAATGACATGACATGATTTTTTGCGCCCGTCTCTGCGTCTCCGTCCCACCAACTGATGCTTCACTGTCAGGGCACAAAAACGATTTTTTATGCCGCCCAAAATGACGCAGTTTTATTGCGCTCCGGCCGATGGACCCGGATTTCTTTCCTTCCTCCCCTCCCGCCGCAGTCACCAATTCATCGCCGCTTCTTTCGTCGCCGTTTCGTTCTCGTTCTTCCCGCCCCGCCGAGATTTTCATTTTCATTTTTAAAGCATTAAAATCGCTCATAAATTTATTGTTAAAGTCGCCCAAGGCGCCAGAATCTGCTGCCATGGCAATGACGGGCAGGCTTTGATGGGTCAGCAAAGCTGCTGGCATTAGTTCTGCAAACCGAAAAACATATTTTCCGCAATGATTATTTTCCTCGGCATTTACATCCCGGAGGCTTTCTTAATTGTGAAGGAAGAGCAGAGGAAAATTCCGTGATTATGCCCGCTTAAAAATCGTAATGTAAATAAGTGACATTAAAAAGAAATCAAAAGCAAACAAAACAAATATTTCAATCAAAGCCCACTTACTTATATAACATTATCTTCAAGATCCTGCTTATACTTATTCCATTTGTAGGAACTTCTCGCAGCTTCCATAAGGAACTAAACTAATAAACATCTCATGCATAAATTAGCAACAAATTACTGGCTGAAACAAAAAGAACAGCGGCCAGAGACCGGAGAAATAACATGTGTATTAAATATTATGTAATTAATTGGCATTAAAAGCCAAACACAAATATCAATGTAGCGGCGGCGGAACAACAAAGAATATTCCTGGTCGACTCCAGTATTGAATATGCCATGCGCCGTGGTTACCTCGCCCTTCCTCATATTCATACCATGTTTTATTAATGAATGGGCGTGACGTCTGTGTGCGTTTGTGTGTTCTTGAATAATTAATAATAAAACTAGGCTTTGCTGCTATTATTTTAATTATACTCACATGAGGTGAGTGGCAGAGGAGCCACTTGCTGAGAAATCACACGAATATAAGCCAAAACAAGGGAGAGTTAACCCCCGGTTGGGCGAGGATTTTTCGGAAAAATGTTAAGCGGTTGTAATCCCCAAGAAAGCATTGTGTAAGTGTTTAATTGAACCTCAATTAATGCTGCGCGCAGGGAGTACTTGGAAGAACTCAACTTTAGTTATTTATAAATAATAATAATGATAACACAACACCAGAATATAGAAACTAAGCCTGTTCGATTACTAGATGCATTCATTTAACGAGATACTGTGCCCTTCAAACAATCCACTGAAATTACCCAAAACTCGGTTCCTTTTTTCAATATAAGCTTAGATTTTTCACTTTGATTAGGAGTCCTTTCAACTATGTCTGATAATCCTCGCAACGAAAATAGCGCATTCCACACCCCGCCATGTGCAACTGTTTCTATTTAATCTCCTGCCCCATTTGTCTGTCAAACACACACTCGCTGGCCTGTGTGCCTGCGTGTGCACACCCGTGTGCACTAATACGTTAATGAAATTTCTATTCAATATTGCGGTTGTGCACTCCTAATGCTCGAACACCCATTTTCCCAGTCACTTCCGCCGCCGGAGCCCCAGCCACCCCTGCTCTTTGGCCGACTGCCCAAGCCCATTCAGCAATTAGTGCATAGAACACAGCTCTCGGCCTCGGCGCTCGCTCGGGCCACCTAGCAATAATTCGAAATTACCCAAATGATTATTTAATACAAGCAGGGAGCATTATCGGGCAATAAGTGAAATTTGTTTTGGTCCAAATGTCACGTACCCGTCGGCAGTGTCTTCCATCGGACAGGGATGTGGACCCGGTAGGGTCCACAGAGTCCGCATGGTAATTGCCCAAGCGGACCACAAAAACTAGAGCATCTGGGTGACGAGACCCTGGATCGATGTGCCTGACTTACGGCCACTTAATGCCGTTGCAGTCACAGGACGTTGCACAAGTCGACCAGGTCAGGAGTTCGCCCTCAAGTCCTGGCAGTCCGTCATTATTATAATTTCTGTATTTGCACAAATGTCGCCCGGACGTCGCCAGACCGCAAATTGCAATTGCCAATGATTATTGAATTAAGTTAAACAGCGTTTGTCGTGGTCGGTCATCCTCGGCTCCTTCTCCGGCTGCCTGCTCGTCTAATCGCCAGCTGTTGTTGGCCTGTCGCCAGGACATTGCCACCTCCCGAGTCCTTGGTTTGACCCCATCCATCCTGCGTCCTTTGTCGCCGGCTCATTGCAATTGAACTTCCGCTGCGCTTGCGTATCAAAGTCTGTCGGCTCCGTCTGATTGACTTCCGTTGTCCACGTTTGTCAGTTTGGCCATTTTGGTTTTGCCCTCACACTGATATACATGCACGGAGAAAAAAAGACTGACAATTTCCCAACATTAATATATTTGATGGCTTAAATTTGTGCACAGATATAAATTAATTTTAGATTTGATCTAGAGAAAGTAGCTTGAATTCACCTTATACTTTCCTATAGTTCCGTACACTTTTTCTCTGTCTGTACCTATACACATAGATTTAAGGACACAGAACACAGAGAGAGAGTGAGAGCGAATGCGAGGGAGGGAGACTCCTTCACTTATTTGCACTTTAAGTGAATTGTTTGCTTGCGTTTTAACGCAAATGCAATTATGCTCTGCCCGGATTCGTCGACGTCTCTGTTGTGGCCAAATGCACAATGTAGATCGTGTTCTTGCTAATGTTTGACCATTACTTTTTGTTGTAATCGTTTCTCTGGTCATTTCTCAACTCCTGGAGTAGAGTTTCGGCGTTGCCGCAACTTTTGCGGTAATTAAAGTGTTTGGGAACAAGCGGTCGAGTGAGCTAGTTTCACCTGGGAATTGACTTTTCAATACATTATGCTACGATTACCGATAAGTAAGTTATGCAACTGCCAGTTCTTGTAACTTAAGAAATAATAAATATATCAATATCCCTCTCTTCTAGTTTGAAATATATATTCGATTTCTTTACTCTCTTAGCTCCTAGACTCTTTAGATAAAAATAACCATCTCTCATCGATTGGAAATTAACAATAATGCTAGTCTGTGTGTGGACAATTTAAGCATTTTTTATTCCTCATGTCAGTCCTAATTAGAGGCGAGAAGGCGTCTGGCACTGGGATAGGGCGTGGCTTGCGCAGATGGCTTGAACGAAGCCCACAATTAAGCAACAACAGTGTCGTCTGGCTCAGTGAAGGCTCCTTTCCCTCACAAACACAGGCATAGGAAACCGACGGCAATAATAATACCGAGCAGACGTATGAATTGTAAATTTAATTTAATCAGACATGAGTGCAACGGCAACGGCGGCGTATTTGTGTGTGTATGGGAGCATAACGTATACGCCACGTTGCCCCGGCAAATATTGAAATTGTATTAAACAGACAGTGCAGCAGGGAAGTGCGAGAAGGGGCGGCAGGAAACTGAGCTAAGAGGATGAGTCTCGAGTTGGCTAGACACAGGCGGACTTTCGCTTTGTTGGCGCACGGCAATAATTGTTAACAATTTATGAAAATGTCTATTGGCGGCGTTCCTCTGTGCTGCCTGCGAGTGTGTGGGTGGATAATTGTTGTTCCATACATGCACGCACACATATGCGGAGCCCTAATTATATAGAGCTACTGGAGCACAACAAGCAGGCAGCCTCGCCGGGAAAACAAAGCGAACGAGCGTCCGACGAGGCGTGTAAATTGAAGTTGTCGTTGCAACAATGCCAATTGACGCCACAAGGCTCGGGGCAGAGGCAGGTCTCAAATATATATATATATATATATAATCTTATATGTATGCAGGAACGAAAGTACACACAATTAACACCGATTAAGATGGGGGGCAGTGAGCTACGATTATATAGGCAAGTCACAGTGCTCCTCTAAGGGCTGAAATAAGAGGCTTAGCCCTCTTAAGCTTAATACGTAATTCGGTAATTACTTTAAGAATGAAGTCTTCTTGAAACTACGAATTATCCAAAGGTTATTCCCTTATTTAATAATAGGAACTTGGTATTGATTGCTTAGCAGCTTACTAACTCGTCCTGTAAAGTAATTTAGGCTGATAAAATCATATTATTTAAATAACATGCTGAACACACCACTTTCAATCCTTTGGGATGCTTAATAATATTTAAATTAGTTAAAATTGAAAGCCATTGTGATCCTATAAAATATATCGAGCTGTTTAGACTAAATTACATTGAATTATTTTATTCCAAATATTGTTCATACCCAAGGCAAGGCAAGAACCGTTCAGCTTTACATACCAATAAATATCACACTAATACGCATTTAATTAGTAAAATTCAAGGGCTACATGATGAATATTTAATAGGAGTGTCCCCCATTTGGCCGCACTTCAAAGCTTCCGCTTATTGCTTATCAATCAACACAAATTGTGTATATGAAATCAGCAAAAATGGAATAGAACAGGGAAGATATTGGGAGGACAAAGGGAAAAGCAGGCAGCAGCTGCTGCTCGAATGGGAAAATATGAATGTTTATGAATAAAAAATGAGGACCCTTTCGGCCCCACTCCACCCAAGGGTCTCTCGCTTCCCTCTTTGCCAATTTGAGCTAATGCCCGAAAGTTGAGCCCCCAGACTTTGGCTTTGTTAAGCAATCGCATCGATGACCCCGAGGTTGACTTCCCTGCATCAATTTTGTGAGTGGCTGAGTGTGAGGCTGACCTTTTTCCATCGAAGGACGGACCCCGATAGTGAGAATCCCCGATTCCTGGTTATATATGTGTTTGCATCACGTTTAGTTGTATTCTTAGCCCGTAATTACCTGGTTAGCCTAGATCCATTTTTCTCCGTCTCTACCAGGGAAAACGAGCATTCAATTAGGTTATTTTTGTGTCGACACTTGTATTTATTGATTTATATTTGTCATGTTTCCAGTCATGTAACTCAGAAGTAGACTTGATAGGTGAATATACATTTTGAGGGGGTAAATATAATCGCTTCATTAAATTGTTTCTGGGAATCACAAGACACTTGTGAGGATCTAACTAAATTATATTGTTATGTTAGATCTATGAAAATTTTATTCTTTTTATTTAGATTAAAATATTATAGTGCCTATACTCTTATCTTTATTAAACAGAAAAGGGAAAGCACTTGTAAATTCCACAAACTATCCAGTTTGGCTTCTCCTTCCAGAACCATAGTTCTACACACGTAAACACATATACCCGAGCTCCGCCCGCTCACATTTTTCTCCTGGCACGTGTCAAAGTCTTATGAAATTTTTATTGTGTTCGCTTCTCGCCTTTTAATATGCAAATCGAAAAGTTTTGCAATAAAATTACATTAAAGTACAATTTGTCTAAGCACCAGTCGGATGTGGAATCGGGAGCTGGCAGGCGGCAGCTTAAGTGCTCCTGCCGGATGGATGCCCGCCCGTATCCGGAGTCCGTAGTACCCAGTCCGGAGTCCAGAGACCGTAGTCCTGCCGATCCGAGTGAATCAATCAACTGCGGAAATTATGTTAACAGCGGAAAAAGTTTCTTTCCGAAAGAATAAGACAAGTGTGTGGCACTCGAGGGGGCTTCAATTGTAATCGCCCCGAGAGTGTGTATCTGTGTGTAATATATCATCGACTGACCGCAAATGGGACTTGGATGGCTGGCTGGAAAAAGCGAAAAAAATGTCAGTAATATCGGCAAGTGTGTGCCGAGGACTTCAAGTATTCATCACTGTCAGTGGGCAAGGACACCGCCGAACGGCGGCAACTGGCAGTGAGCTGCGGCTCCTGCTAATTATTTTACATTAAATTAAATAATGATTCACTTGGCTTCAGCGACGACACGAAAGGAGTGCCAAAAGGTAGCCCAGATCCCCCGCCTCTCCCGCCGCCTTCGCATCGGAAAAGCCAAAGAAATCATCGGGGCACGTGACGCAATTTGCATAAATTTTTCCGAGCGGCCTTCGTCGTCACGGAAGCGAGCGCGTAATTTCAATTGCGGTTAAACAGCAGCCAAGTAGAAAAGTGGCAAAGTGGCAAAGTGGCTGCGGGACAGCAGCCATCAAGCAGCCCTCCTTAGGGTTGCCAAAACCTAATGCCGACTTTATTGAAAACGAAGCCCCATTTAGATCGATATAATGGTCTACGAATTTATTGAAAAATTATGAAAACCCGTTGGCCAGGTACCTTTTGGGCCAGAAAGTTATTTCGTCGGGGTCTCCGTCTGGGTTGCGGGTCCTAAACAAACATTTGACCAACCGAAACATATCTACATCTATATTTTTTCCTATTTGCTGTGGGATTTCTAATGAATTTGGCTCTGCCTCAACTGCTGGCCGAAGATAACGAAAAGCGCTTGAAGTGTTTACTTGCGACAAATTGATGTGTTTGCATAAGCACGAAATAATAAATTAAGTTTTCGCCCAGGCTCTGCTCCGCTGCGAGTCTGTTGCTCTGTTTTCCCAACTAGCCAACCAGCCAACCAGCCAACCAACCGGGCTGACTGTGTTAGATAAGTTGGGCCACAAATAATAAGCTAGCAAATACGAACGGCTGAGCAGCCGAAAAGAGCCAGGTCCTGCATTCTAATTAATTTCCTTTTTCTTGTTTTCTCTGGCTTCATTGCAGGTAAGCAAGCTCTGCAGCATAACTCTTTCGCTCGATCCAGATGCAAAGCCAGACATTTCCACTTCACCCCAATTTGGGGCCGGGAGGAAAGCCGAAGGCCTCCGGTTCGAGTGCCGTACGAGGTAAATGTAAACTGAATCTCCGGCCGGGGAGGGGCAGTGGGGAAAATACTGCCAATATTTTTTAAAATAAAAGCAGACGCTCTTCGGCCACCAGAGACCGGCAATATGCGGCGGCTAAACGTTTCCGTGCACGCGAAGACTCCAGCTTAGCGGGGCCTAACCCACTCTAAGCCATCCCTTTAAGCCACCCAGCACCACTCCCACTTTGCATTCACTGCAGGCCAGGCCATTTCTTTACACTTTTCGTGTGCATTCATATTTTTTCTTCCTTTCTAACGTTAATGTGGCCACAAATTGAAAAAGAAGCAAAGAGGCGAAATCAAAAGTTGCCCCGAAGAAATCTACCCAAGTAGTACACACTGAAAATAAATGGAGGTCTCTTAACAGAATATAGTATTATAATATACGAGTCTTTAAAACAATTTAAGGATAGGAATTTAGCTGATAGTATGAATATTTCCAGAGCAAATATATAAGAGATTGAAATAAAATTCGAGCTGAAAGGCACCAAATAAATTCTTTAAAATAATGACAGCCCAATTGCTAACTAATTCAGACTTCTATGAATCTGATTCTCCTCATCGTTTATTAAATAGTGAAATATTATCCTGTGATCCCAGGATTTCTCCGGATTTGATATACTTTCTCTTCCTGCAGAATGTAGATGTGGCTATAAAGAGAGCCAAAAAGGGAGTTGGGCCACACGGCGCACCTGAACTCAATAAAAGCTTCATTTTAGTTTGCTCAAGCAGCAGAAAAGTGGCAGAGGCAGAGCGAAGGAGGAAAACAAAAACCAAAAATAAATTATTTAGGAAAAATATGTTTTACATAAAAAGGGAGCTACCGCCGGGAGAAACAAAAGCAAAAGCTCGGCTAAATAAACAGAGCCGCGCTGGGGAGGGGAGCGAGAGCGAAAGCTGAAATAAATGGCATGCAGTTGGAGCGTTGAAAATTGCAAAAGTAAACAACCCAAGTGGCTGGGTGGTGCCGGGTGGTTTTCGGGGCGACCGCAAAAAATAAAGCATGAAATCCGCGTTAAGGCAGCACACCAGCAGCGAAACAGTTGCATAAAGTTGTAAAAGTATTATGAAATTTCAAATAATAACTACATCTACATAGAGCGCCGTAGAGCCGGCCAGAGTGCGGCGGAGAGAGTGCGGGCTGATGTGAATAAGTTGCAAATAAAGTAGCACGTTGGGTTTTTAACTTGTTGTGTTCCCCGCTTCTCCGCCGCTGCCTCCTTCCTGTCCTGCCGGCCCGTTTTAATAATGCAGAAAAAAAATCCATAAAACGCTATGGCCGCTATAAAAAAATGTGTCGGCCGTAAAAGAGCGTCAACAATAACGAAAAACAAATAAACCGAAGGTGAGGGTCGATTGCCCACTGCAACTTAAAGCTTAAAGACGACCTGTCTCATCCAGATCAGCCCTTTAAGACCTCTGAAGGTCTAATAAGATGATCGGAGGGAGCACATTGGCTTACAAATGGGCCACAAATGGCTGTGAAAATTGCAATCCATTTATGCGTGCGGTCTCTGGGAAATGGGAAATGGGATATGGGATACGGGAGAAGGGGGCGTGGCCCCGCCCCCGCACATGGGTATCAGCAGAGAGCCATAAATGTTGCAAATGTCAGAAATGTCAAGCCACCAACGGCAGCGGTTGGCTTCGCTTTTGGGCCTGGTCGGAACAATGGCGCCGGCAACTGGAAACTGAACTGACCCATTGTCAGTGGCCAGCAGCATGCAAAAATAAATGTCACACATGCAAAATAAATAGAACTGAAGCGGGGCACAGGAAAGCACTCAGGGGTGAGTCCTGCAAAGAGGATTGGGGCAGAGGAGCCCGGCCAAGTGGTCGGTTGAATGACAAATGTAAATGCATCCATTGCTTGGAGCCCAGCAGATACCCTTGCTGGGAAATGAACTCAAGTGCCAGAGGAAATTACTGTGCAGTTATCTATAATTCCTGCAGATTAAGCTTTAAGTAAGAGATTAGAAACATTTTTAGCAATATTTCAGCTAGTCTTCTATAGAATTGTAGGTACTCCTAATTAAATTATAATTATAATAAAACAACTTTAAAAATATATAATAAAATGTAAGCCTTCAATCTCATATAGAATAAAGAGTACAGTGTACAATTACAAGGACTACTCCAATCACGATCAAGTCATTGTTCTTCTCGAAGAAATACATTTTTATTCTATTTTTTTTAAATAGGAAAAACATCAAAGTATGGCTGACATTTTGGGCTCATTGCTCTGTTTCGAGTATCTCGCCATTTCTGTGGGCCTTGACGTCCTCCTCTGGGCTCATTTCGTTTCTGCCGCTGCATAAATTGAATATTTTGACATATGTAAGCGTGGCAGCAAGGACTCTGCCCCCAGCAGAAATGAGCACAAATAAATTTCCATGCATGCAGTTTTGGTTAAACTGTCAGACCACAAATCAGAAATACACTAACACCAGGGCGTCTACGCCATTGTATTTATATGAATAACTACTGACAAAAGAGGTGGCACGGCCATGAGGACGTCCACGTCCACGCCCGCAGAAAGCAGGCTGGGCGAGATTTATGGATGCGAGATGGCGAGATGGCGAGATGGCGAGGCTGCCAGGATGCGAGGCGCTCCTAGTTGACTGTGTGCGGGCGGCTGCATGGATGTCATGCACTCCATATTTAATGAATGCCATAATGACTGCAGTGCAACGCATGAAATATTTATAGATGCGTCCGTACAGCGTTCGGGCATCATCCACTCGGCACTTTAAGTGTTTGTTCGATGCGGCTTTAAGCTCGCCGGTAAACAGCTGCCGGGAATCCGAACGGAATTCACATTCGCATTATCCCCAATCGCAGGACCCGCCCCTTCGTCGGGCTTAATGGTGGGCGGTGGTGGTCCTGTGGTGCTGGCCGCATTAAAATACGTAATTTCCTTTAATAAAGCCGCACAAATTTAATTAACCAGCCTGCAAATGCATTTACACCTTAATTATTAATTGAATTTAAATACATAAATACGCGTTCAGCCACAGCCTCTATGTACGTAAGGGCTGCGAGCCATATACAAAAAATAATTCCCCCGTTTTCATCGCGGGAAAATATTGTAAAATGTTGCTGCTGGTGTTATTGTCTTTGCCGTTGTTTGCGCCCTTTTGTAATTGAATATTTTTTCCGCCGCTGCAAGACACAAAAAATCATGTAATTGACCAACAGAAAGTTTTGTTAGCTCCTGGCGCAATTTCAATGCATTTTTTCACTGTTATTCCCCGGCTTTTAATACGTATTTAACTTGAATTCTTGTTAGTTTTATGGTTTCTGCGGTCGTGTTCGTTTAACAACGAATATCGAATGGCCCCACTCTGTGTGGAGTTTCTTTTTTTATCAAAGAAAACGTGGCTTGAACGGTGTATAATTTGAATAATCACAATGCATTATTTGATTATAAAAGAGTGAGTTCACATTTCTGGAATGTAATTGCATTAAAGCCTTTGCGTAATATTGGCATTTTATGTAATATCTATAAAATGTCTAAGTGCGAAAGAGCTTAAATTTTTATTAAATCATTGCATAGTTAATAAATATAAAGAAAAATAGAGATATATCAGGGCATAATTTTAATAATAAATATGGTTAATATTTGAAGATATATCGTTAAAAGCAAAAATTTGAATCGATTTTTTTCCTACCCTGGCTGTTTGTATAATAATTTCTAAAATGGACGCTGTACTCTTCGGCTAACCGGAAATATCAGTTACCGGAAACCCTATTCAGTGGATTTGTAATATTGTGTAGCATACTTTCGGGCAGCACAATAATGTTGGGTACGCAAAGAATACAGCATACTAAGTGTCTTAAGATTTCAAAAAACTGCCGGCTGCTGCCTAGTATCCTCTGTTCGCCTAGTATCTGAAATCCAATAAACAGAATTTGGCTAAAGCAGCATATATACTGTAAAGTGTCTAAATTTATTTTTTCCCTACTACTTGACGATCATCAGGTAAGTGTCCAGATTTATTATTTCCCCACTTACAGATCTTCCTTGGTAGGTGTCTAGCTAAGCCAAAACAGCACTTAATTCAATTCTGAAAGATTTTAACGTCGATTCGGAATATGAACGGCAATTGGCTGTCATTCCATTTTTGGTTAAGTTGTGCTCTTCAGAAGACATCAAATGCGGATTTTTGGGTCCTTAAATCGGCATTTGTATATCCTAATTTTTGGTCAAATCATTTTTAATTCAATATTTTATTATTAAATAATTAAGATTTTAGCGGCGATTCCGAATATAAACGGCATTTGGCTGTCATTCCATTTTTGGATAAAATATGCTCTTCAGAAGACATCAAATGCGGATTTTTGGGTCCTAAAAAAAGTACAAATAACCATAACTTGGCCAAAACAGCCTCAATTTCAAATCGGAAAGCTTTTCTTTGTTAGATTTTATTTGGTTTATTAATCTGCATACCGATTTTAAGAATAAACAGAAATACAATTTTATTAAATTTTTTTAAATTTTAATGATGTAACCCCTTACATTTTTTTTAAAAAATCGACCAAAATTATTTTACTTCAATATTTCAACATTTTATTATTAAATAATTAAGATTTTAACGGCGATTCGGAATATGAACGGCATTTGGCTGTCTTTCCATTTTTGGCCAAATTGTGCTCTTAAATCAGAATTTTAATATCCTAATTTTTGGTCAAATCATTTTTAATTCAATATTTTATTATTAAATAATTACGATTTTAACGGCGATTCGGAATATGAACGGCATTTGGCTGTCATTCCATTTTTTTGCCAAATTATGCTCTTCAGAAGACATCGAATGCGGATTTTTCTGTCCTTAAATCGGCATTTTTATATCCTAATTTTTGGTCAAATCATTTTTAAGGCAATATTTTATTATTAAATAATTAAGATTTTAGCGGCGATTCCGAATATAAACGGCATTTGGCTGTCATTCCATTTTTTTGCCAAATTATGCTCTTCAGAAGACATCAAATGAGGATTTTTGGGTCCTTAAATCGGCTTTTTTATATCCTAATTTTTGGTCAAATAATTTTTAAGGCAATATTTTATTATTAAATAATTAAGATTTTAGCGACGATTCCGAATATAAACGGCATTTGGCTGTCATTCCATTTTTGGCCAAATTATGCTCTTCAGAAGACATCAAATGCGGATTTTTGGGTCCTTAAATCGGCATTTTTATATCCTCAATTTGGTCAAATAATTTTTAAGTCAATATTTTATTAGTAATTAATTGAGATTTTAGCGGCGATTCCGAATATAAACGGCATTTGGCTGTCATTCCATTTTTGGCCAAATTATGCTCTTCAGAAGACATCAAATGCGGATTTTTTTGTCCTTAAATCGGCATTTTTATATCCTAATTTTTGGTCAAATCATTTTTAAGGCAATATTTTATTATTAAATAATTAAGATTTTAGCGGCGATTCCGAATATAAATGGCATTTGGCTGTCATTCCATTTTTTTGCCAAATTATGCTCTTCAGAAGACATCAAATGCGGATTTTTCTGTCCTTAAATCGGCATTTTTATATCCTAATTTTTGGTCAAATCATTTTTAAGACAATACTTTATTATTAAATAATTAAGATTTTAGCGGCGATTCCGAATATAAACGGCATTTGGCTGTCATTCCATTTTTGGCCAAATTATGCTCTTCAGAAGACATCAAATGCGGATTTTTGGGTCCTTAAATCGGCATTTTTATATCCTAATTTTTGGTCAAATCATTTTTAGTGAAATATTTTATTATTAAATAATTAAGATTTTAGCGGCGATTCCGAATATAAACGGCATTTGGCTGTCA
>VNKC01002811.1:0-29921 GCA_008042775.1 Drosophila pectinifera
CCTGAGGTTCTTGCTGCGTTATCCTCGCAAGGGGGGGGAGAATGTTCGCGCCAAAGGGCGCTTATTTTCAAGAGGCAGTGTGATCCCGCTAGCGGTCATGAAATGTCCCGTTTCACGAGGCCCAGCGTTCACTCGCACGCTCTTGCTTTGTCTCTCCCTCCGGACTTCCAGTCCGCGAGAGCTTCTACTCCGCTCTCGCAAGCTTATGATTAAGTTTCTGTTGTTAGTTTCTAATTTACCAGCAGCCGACGAAGGCTAATAAAGTGCCATGATATAAACAAAATTCAAAGTGTTAATATTCCTTTCTCTACGTGGGATTTTTGGATTGTTCTTTCTTCGGTGGACAACTATTATAAATCTTTTTGTTTGGCTAAGAGTCCGCCCCCTCCACAACAGTAGCATCAGTGAACGTTGCTCAAGACGTTCCAAGCAACATGTTTCGTATATTTGTCAACAATTTGGGTAACGGGTATCTCACAATCGGTCACACTCGACTGTAGCTTTACTAGTTGCTCTTAATAGATTTGCGACTTTGCATTTTACTAACGGAGATTGCATGTACTTATAATTCATGGTATCCTTTTTTAGGAATACAAAATTAAAGAAAACTTTTAATTTTTAAAGAATGTTTCATTTGAACTTTTAATTTCAACTGACAGTAGCGACGGCAGTGGAGGTGTTAGCGGGTGGCAGCATAGTCAGCAATGGGGTGATGGAAAGTAGGAAGTAGTCAAGTCAGCACCGAAAGTTGGTGCTCAGTTCTCAGTCTCAGTTTTTCCTTCAAAATTTTGAGAAATCTTTCTACATCCCATATTCCGTTTATGGCAGTTGTTTCTGATATATCTACTGCCTCTGACTTTAACCAAATTTGCCAAGCAGCGCACATAAATGCAGAGTCTTTACCTTCCTTGATTTCCAGTGGCTTTTCCATATCAATAAACATCTTCAAAATGGCTCTCTTGACTTCCAGTCAATCCGACCTTACACTTCGAATAATGTACCAAGTATCGAGTAAATAGATGGGATTGGATTAAGTATTTCAATTTCAAACGACAATATAAACACAACAAAGTAAATGTTCGGTTTGGCTACCTTTTCCGAATTCGCATTTATTGATAATATTTTGTTTTAATCTTTTGGCTGTCGGGGAAGTAATTGCATCTCTCAATGACCCACATAGAAACATATACGTTCCTCTAATGAAGTGGGAAAAATTATAATATCGTCTAAGTAAGCTAAACAATTCTTGTATATTATTCTTCCAAGAGGTTTTTTAGGATCTTTGGAATGTAGCTGTATCATTCTTATGACCATATGGTATATTCATAATAGTGATGTTTGGTGGAAAATGCTGCCCCTATGGTTTAATTGCTATCTATTTGGATTTGGTGAAACATTTTAACTAAAGCAATCATTTTGAAATGCTGACATCTACCTAGTTTGTCTAGTACCTCATGCATTATAGGAATCGGAAATGTATCGTTAATTTGTATGTAATTTAAATTTCTAAAAGTTACGACACAAGGTAGTCTCGTCGTCAAATATCTGGTATCCTAACAATCATAACAATTAGTGAGAGGAACTCAGCCTAGTAAGTCCGAGCGAAACAACAATAATGTGGATTTAAATTCGCTTTCATAGTAAAAAGAGTTGTAATATTTTTCATAATTTTATTTTTAATATCTTTGTGCTGGAAATGAGGCCTTGTTTTTGTTTATCTTTTGTTTATGTTCCTAATTCTAAAATATATTCTAAACATTTTGGTGTCTATAAATTTAACACTAACCAAATGTCTGTGGCATACATTGCAAAATGTCATTTGCATAAGGATTAATATCAACAAAAAATTCGCCCGCACACAACAAGGGGACATTTCGACGATAGGAGACTACATAGTGTAATTGTATCATGGCAACGACTAATCTGAATGTGTGTTTCCCAGAGGAATAGGCTTTGTTCGAAACTACCCAAATAAGTGAACAATAGGAGATTTCGACTTGCGGATTCTTCCCTTTGCTATCATTTCTTTGATCTGCATATTTATTTCCTCATCGAAGCGAGTTTTGACTTCTTGTTTAATACTGTATTGAATGTCACTATCTTCAAATAAATCCGCCTTTAAACATTCAATTTATTTATCACTTTATTAAAATAAGCTAAACTTAAACTTAGTGCAAAGTAAGAATGTAAAAGGAGAATTCTCCGACCACATATAGTATATATATTCTTGATCACAATATTTTTCTCTTCCTATTTTCCAATTTAGTTGTTTTACTTACTTAGTACTTCTATTATTTTTTTTCCTGCGATCAAACGAGTTTTTTTTAAAATTTTTTTTTTGGACGTTGATGCACTGCGGTCATTACACTCAAGTGGCTTGATAGGATTAGGTGTTATGTAGACGCGAAAGATGGAAGTATAGATAAAAGAATGCGAGGAAACTATGCTACACCAAATAGACAGCGCGTTGTTCGATAGCTTGCGTTATTATAAAATGTATGTAATAATATTATTTAAATAAGAAGTAGAAAAACTAAGCAAGCAAATGAAATTAAAATTTAAAAGAATAAAAAAGAATTTTGCAGGGATTTGAACACACGCTTGCAAAAATAACTTGAATCTGGCATCTAACCTGCAGGCCATACCCTATCTTACCTAATATATATATATATATATATCCACTATATATATACATACACTATATATAGATATATAGTTTTTGGCCATAAAAATACGATTTATGGATATAACATTTTCATTCGTTGAACGATTTTTTTTTGCGTCTTTATATAAATGTTATAAATGTATCAAATGTATAAAAATGTAATTAATAGAAAATTTTTTGGACTTCGCCGGGATTGGTTTCTTGCAAAAACGGAACGCAACGGACACTTAGATCCCTGGACCACAACCAACTTTACGTATTGAACGGCGATTGTCCTAGTTCGAGTGTATGTTACAAACACGATTGATAATAAAATATCGTCAAATAACATAATACGCTTTGTTACAATTGAAATGAATATAATTAAAATAAATGAACGAATATAATAAAAATGAGAAAAAAAAATGAAATAAATATTTAAAAAAGGACTCATCGGATTTTGCAAGATTTCAACACACACCGATCTTGCATAAGTAACGTGATCCTGGACTTAGACCTCTAGGTCATACCCTATATTCCATAAGAGTCGGCGAATGTCAGCTTCAACAGTTTTTGTCAATTAAAAGGCGATTTCTTTTTGGAATAGAGTTCGAGTGATGCTGCGTCGTCAAGTTTTCGGATACTTGATGATAAGATATAATATACGATAGTTTTAATTCATCATAGTGTTTGTGCGGGAAGTGAATGTTTGATTTATCGGTGCCGCAGGTGGTTCTGTAAGTTCTGTACGGATGCATGCATGAGTGTGTGAGTGCTGCAGCGTTTTCAGAACATTTAAAGTAAATAAAATAAAGTTTTGCTACCGGATATCTTACAGTCGAGCTTACTTGACTGCTGAAGCAGCACGCGTAGACGTTCATATATGTAGTTTATACGGGGCATGAAATACGCATCCTTTATCGAATTTTTGTTGTTTTGCTTGAAATCCATATTCAGCTGAGTTCGACTCTACTTCGATCTGTGATTTAATGCCGCTGCACCTTTCATCTGCCAATCTAACTTGCCGTCTTTTTGTTTTCATCCAACCAGTCTCTCCAAGTCGAACTGCCGTTCTTTTATCCTACGGATAGGCACACATGGCTAAATAGATTCGGTTGGTGACGCTGACCAAGAATATATATGTATACCTAACAGGGTCGAAAATGCCTCCTTCTGCCTGTTACTTGGGTGGAACTAAGTTACAATACCCTTGTACCCTATGGGTACCGGGTTTAAATATTCCTAAGAAACTAATTGTAAAGTATACTAATCGACGCGAAGAACAACAACAAAATTACAACAAATGTTAATAAAGAATTAAATTCGCAGATTAATACGAAAGAAAATATTATACTGTCTTTATATTATGTGCCTAATTATAGGTCAGAAGATAAATTCTAGAGAAGGACAAATTTGAGACGAGGAATCGTAAAAGGATAAAAAACCTGGACACGAGCAACGAGCCATCCATAAGAAGGCTAATTATCCCATGGAGAACAAATGGAGAAGCCAGCTTTGAAATGCATAGGATATCACAGTTCGGTTCTTGATAGTCGGTTTTAATAAGTAAGGTATCAGACCATGACCAACCAACTTGGACTTTGACTACAGGGTTGCATGATGCGAATATAGTCAAGCAAAACAGGGAGCACACCCAGTCCGATTAAGGGCAAACCACTTCGAACTATCGCATCCTCTCTGTCTCCAAAAGAACATTCCCGCATAGGCATTCAAGCAGGCATAATACAGCACACGACTGGAAACTAATATATCTTTGTAAAATTAATTAAAATACTGGTGTAATAATATAAGTTGACACACTGCGACAGAATAAAATTTTTATACCCGGAACACATAGGGTACAAGGGTATTATAACTTAATGCCAATCGAGAATCTCCGGCCCTATAAGGTATATATATTCTTGGTCAATTTAGCGATGTCCGTCTGTCCGTCCGTGTAAAACAACAGATCTCAGGGGTTATAAGAGGTAGAGCTACCAAATTTGGTGACCACATGCTAATCTTCCACGCACATCAAGTTTGTTTTAGAATTTGACCACGCCTACTTCCGCCTCCGAAAACCACGAAATACCTAAACCTTAGCTATAGTCGTGATTTTAACATGTTCCTAGCAACATATGTCTTTTTTGGGTATTGCTCAGCATGTTCCTAGCAAAATTTTTTTTCATTTGTCAAAAAGGATTTCTTCAGAAAAGTTTAATATTGAAAGACTTTTTTAAAGTACTTTAATACGATGATTCCTCGAACTTCCCTACTTTAAGTCCAACAATTTCGTGAAATGGAGATATTATTCTGTTCCGGGTATCTGAGGAGAGAGGACAAAGAAAAGTTTAATATTGAAACACTTTTTTAAAGTACTTTAATACGGTGATTCCTCTAATTTCCCTACTTTAAGACCAACAATTTCGTAAAATGGAGACATTATCCTGTTCCGGGTCCCTGAGGAGAGAGGACAAAGTTTTTTTTGATTACGGGATCGAAAGGAGGTCAAAAGCAGAGCAGGCAATGAGCTCGAAGATCCTGCCGACGATCTCTTATGACCCGCAATCGTGTGCTTCTCGGAGAAGTTCACAGGGGAGCTGGTCATGAAATTGGCAAAGCTGACCAATTTCTTCCCGTGTAATCTGCCTTTATTTAATGTTAATTGCGGAATAAGAGAAAAATCCTTTTTTCGTTTTTAACGCTAATTATTATAACATAATAAAAAATTAGACAAGTAATGTCTTTGTCATAAATAAATTTCATAAACATTTCAACAACAACAAACATTTGATAAAAAAACTTATTGAAAACTCCAAATTGTTCGGACTTTTTCTTAAAATTATTTTGGCACGACTGGACACCAAGGACTGTAAACTAATGGAAAACAATACCATTTTTTCCCCACATAATTTTAGGAACGGCGAAAACCAACAGTAAGTCTGGAACCCCACCATAGCCCTTGAGAAGGATGACCTTGACAATATAGTCGAAAGACTAGTCGCAGAATGTGAGAAGATCAATGCGGATCTGATCTTTAGCTGGTGACAATGCTCACCATTTTCAGTGGGGAAGACAAGAAATCAACAACCAGGGATCTCTTTGAGACTTCATCCTCAACTCAAATAAATTTCTTTGCAATAAGAGTACTTCCTTTCTGAACTTCAAGGAATTTTGTTCCTTAAATTTTGCAAATAAAATTTTTCCTCAAAAAAATTACCTAAATCTGCCTACTAGCCTATGTTTTTGGCTATGTTTGTCAAGGGTACTGTTGGCACTACCGCGTATAAAAAAAAACACACATGTGTGTGGGAATGTTTCTCGCAAATCAAATCAAAATTTCGTCACTATTTCCCGTGCCGACTAGCAATGTTTATTTTCACAAAACAGTTATTGTTATTGTTTTTAAAGTCGAAGGAAAGGCGTAATTTAAACTTTTATATATTTCCTCGCCGCTGTCCATCAGTTTCGAAGAAGGTCCGCGGGGGAGGCGGCAGGTACGTCGTGCTGTGTCCATTATCAATATAAGTGGAACGTGGAGGCTGGTAAGCCACGGTGTAATATCTTAACGTACAAGTAAAAAAATCAAAGAAGGTGGGTTTGGTTAATATTTCAGCCTAACGGAAGAATTCTGAATTCCGCGATCAGAGAGGTTTTGCTTGGAGGTTTTTGCTCGCTTGGAGAGGTTTTTGCTCGCTTATATGCTTCAGTCGAGCGGTTATCCTTAATGATACTTCCACGGATATAGTAATATCTAGAATGGCATCGAATCAGTATTTTCTATTCTCCTTTTGCTTAAAGTGCGAAAGCAGGTTTCGCGGTCTTTAGACTGCTTGAGTGGCTGAAAGGTCTTTTGCACATATACAAATTATCTCTTTAATGTGTTTGTAGATTGAAATAAATCCCGCGCTGCGGTCTTATTTCGAGTATCGGTGATAGCCGAAGTTATGGGTAATTTTAAAAGTTAACGACGATGGCCGGAGTTATGGAAATAAGAAGATCTTATCGGCGACGGATTTGATCATTCTATGAGCGATGTGCTCTTTATTGATTCCAAAATGTAACTGATTGACAAATGAATTTAAGTTGACCAAGAAAACTTAATGCTAACAAAGGCGACTCACAGCGGCCACGCAAATATGCTGTGTTGGCCGACTGCGCACGAGTATCCGGCCAAAATAGTGCATCAGCATCTTGGCCGTACTTAGCTTGCTAAATATCGTCCACGGCTCTAGCTCGTGGTCTTATGTTAACTTGCACGAGCATCCGGCCAAATACTACATCAGCAATTGGCTGCACAGCTCTGGCTCATGGACTTTAATTAACTTATGTTAACTTACATATATAAAAAGGGATATACAAAACGTAGTAGACAAGTAGACTGACCAGCCCAATATAAAAATAAATTAATATAAAATAATATTATGGAAACATTATTCTTTAGTAAATAATAAGTATTTAACTCATATCTTATGGCCATCTGTAAAAAAATGTTTGCCAGCTAATTAGACAGATTTCAGTCATATTTAAAAATAAAATGAATTTTTTAATCATTTTGCTATAATGTTGGTATGTATTTTTTTTATTTATTTCTCCATTTATATTTATTACCTCATTTTTGTTCCCAGAAAATTCCCAAACATGGACAAAAGTCAAGTATGCTTGCCATATATATGTATGTATATTTTATTAGAAAAAAATTCTATTAGGCTAGAACGACATTTTTTTATAACTTAAACCTAATTAATTGTATTACTATCAGGGAGGCTCCGGTTTTCAAATTGTTTTTGCGATTTGATCTGGTTTTCGAAAGGTTTTTGGGCACCATTTTGTTATCGGAATATTTAATAGTTCTTACTGTTCAAACAACTGACTTGGTTGTTTTCAGAAGTAAACAGAATGTTGAACAGTTTTTTATTTTATGAAGTACTTGTTTTAAAGCCAAATAAAGGCAGAATCTGTTTATCGGTCCAAAAGGGCTGCCACTCTCTAAACAGTTCCAGTTCTTTTATGCATTTTTAAAACGGTAAAATAACATTTTAAACAATTAAATTAAACAGGTTTATTTATTAAGGCCTTATTTTACGTTTCCTCAATAATATTAATATGCACCATTTCATTTTATAAGTTTTTCGACCGGTTGTTTCGTTTCCTCCAAAAGTATGGCAGCCCTGGCAGTCAAATCGCAAATTTGGAATCGAAACACCGACATCCGTTTTTGAAAAGTAAGTCGAAAGAAATTGCCAAAGTGAAAACGTAGTCCGCCTGTATTTTTTTAAATGTATACTATAATAAAACAAAAAAAAATAGTTTTAAAACTAGTCAAAGAAAAACCTCTTACCGTCATTAAGCCGAAAATTCTTAAAATTGTGGTGTTAATATTAAAATCAAAATTTATTTCAGTTCTACTTCAGAATATTAAAACTTATTATTATATTCGTTTCTGTAAGGTTTGGGCTCGATTAAAGTGAGGATTATACGAATTTTCAACTTCCAATGAGTGAATCAAATAAAATATTTCGAGATCGAAATTTTATTTGTCATATTATAATTCACAATAGTCGCAGGGAGTTTCTTTCACATATGCATATGTAAGATTTAGAATCGTCCAATGCTTCCTTCCTAAATATTATTAATAATTTTCGATATTCAGATGCCTAATCATATAATATTTTAATTTTTATATTAACACAATTTATTTTGAAAGTCATTTTCAGCTTGGTGTGATTTTTTGAAGGTACTAGGTGGCAATAAATCAGCAGTACTATCACCGAGTTGCAGTGCTTATATTTTTTCCACCGAAACTCTTTATATTAATACAATTTGGTTGGGTCTAAGATACATAAATATGTAGTCATTCTAGCATTTTATAAATTTTCATAGAATTCTAGTATGGCAAGCCTTGTTAGGAATTTTCTGTACAACTGAGTTCTGTTTTTTTTTTTCAATAATTATTTTTAATTTCAGAAGGTGGCAAAATTTAATTTATATAATCAATATGTACTAAAGAATAAGGTTTCTGGACTATGTATATATTAGGAATTATACTATTCTGCATTTCTGGATATTTGTACGATAGTTTTTAAAATGCAGGCCACTTCAGTGGTCCCGTTTCTACTAGGGCTGGGTAACACCTTTCCTGCATGTGATGTAGAGGAATCGAGTGATGAAAAAAGTGTTTAACAAATTGCATGTGTATTTATTCGTTACTCATGATAGCTGCCGATTATTTTGGTCTTTCTTGCTTATCTATGAGTGACTACCACCGCTAGCCAGCTGTCTTGTGAAAGCACCAAATATATTGTCCACTGGTGGATCAATTTGGATACCAAAATCATTGAGTTTGCGTTAAATTCTTGATGTTGATTCGCCGCAAGTAGTTAAGTCAATTTTTATAATAAAATATATATAAATACAGTTAAACTAATTGCACTTAATAAATTTTAATATAATAGCTCAATTATAAAGCGTATTTCACCTAGTGGTATGTGCCTACTTCCACATTTCTAAGTAATAGGTCAATTTGGTTTATGAATTTGAGTCCTCCAAATCCAAAAACTTTTTTTAATTAGAATGCTAAGTGCGTTTTCTCCTAGTAGATACACCTATTCTGCATTTCGTAAATTTCCTGCGATATTTATATAATAATGCGTAGTGGAGAATCATCTAGATTTGGCACAATACCGAAAATAATATCGATATATCGATATATTGTATATAAAGTATTCGTGGTATATATTCCAAGATGGCGGAATGTGCGAAGAAGAAGAGAACAAAAAGCAAGCGAAAAATAGTAAAGCGTATCTTTAAATGTAGAAATGCATAATCTTTATATTTGCTAAGCTCAGTACACATTAACTGATAATCTAATAAATATTTAAGAAACCCAAGTAAAGCTGCACTTTGTGCTCCTTCCGTCATCATTGACGAGCTCTAAAACTAAGCCAAAAATCGAAATCTTGTCTCTGACTGACGGCCAGAAGAGTATCACCGCACAGCATAAAGAAGCAGGAAAGGGCGAAGGAAAAGTCAGTAACTTACTGGAGGAACTGCGGGAAGTGTTATCCAATCCAGGTAAATGCTGCTACACCAATGAATGCATTTATCACCTATTCGTATGTACCGTAACTTACGCGCCTTTATCGCCACGACGCGCCGTTTCTGCTGCAACACACTAAAGTGATTTTGATTCTTGCAGGCTCCGGAGAGGATTTAGGATTCTTCCTGCCTAGCGGCTAGGGTGTTGTACTTTAACATTCGCAGCAGTTAGTAGCAGACTATGTCTGCCTTTTTGCGACACCAAATTCCACAATATTACACATAGCCATGGCTGCGTCGAGAAAACTGCAAGGTAAGCAAAATAGATATTTCTTTTAAATTGTTGTATTCGTTATATACATAAATGAAGCCTGAAACACTTGAGAACTTACAAACTTCATTTTTGCCTAGGCGAAATCGATCGATGTTTAAAAAAAGTTGCCGAGGGCGTTGAAACATTTGAAGATATTTGGAAAAAAGTACACAATGCGACAAATACCAACCAGAAGGTAAGGTTTACCTTCTTTTAGAAAGAAGAACTGACGTGTTTTCTCCAAATCTCTAATAGCAAAAACATCTGCAAGAGAAATATGAAGCAGATCTCAAGAAAGAAATTAAAAAGCTGCAGCGATTACGCGATCAGATCAAATCATGGATTGCTTCAGCGGAGATTAAGGATAAGAGTGCGCTGCTTGAAAATCGAAGGCTTATTGAAACTGTAAGTATTTACTAATTTTTGAGTTGATTAAAGTATACTTGATTGCAACGAATTTGGTTTTAATCTGGCAGCAAATGGAACGCTTTAAGGTTGTCGAGCGCGAAACAAAAACAAAAGCATATTCGAAGGAAGGCTTGGGCGCAGCACAAAAGATGGATCCAGCCCAACGGATTAAGGATGACGCCCGCAATTGGTTAACCAGCTCAATTAGTTCACTACAAATACAGATAGATCAGTATGAAAGTGAAATTGAATCGCTGTTAGCAGGTAAAAAAAAACGTCTGGATCGGGACAAGCAGGAGCGTATGGATGATCTGCGAGGCAAATTGGACCGGCATAAATTCCATATAACAAAGCTTGAAACTCTGCTCAGGCTGCTGGACAACGACGGTGTCGAGGCGGAGCAGGTGAACAAGATCAAAGATGATGTCGAATATTACATTGATTCATCACAAGAGCCCGACTTTGAAGAAAATGAATTTATCTATGACGACATCATTGGACTCGAGGAGGTGGAGCTGAGTGGCACGGCCACGACGGACAGCAACAATAGCAACGAGACGAGCGGATCACCAAGCAGCGTCAACTCCGGCGGCAGCCCGTCACAGTCGCCCGTCACGGTACAGCAAGTGCTCACTTCTTCCGCGCAGGCAGCGGCTAGCAGTGGCAGCAGTGCAGCCAGCGCTGCTTTGTTCCAGCAACAGCAAGCAGCAGCCCAGGCCCAGTCAAATGGCAACAACGTTGGCTATGCGAGCGACACCAGCGCAGCATCATCATCAGCGACAACATCCACCGACCCGTCTTGCAGTATGACAGTTGCACAGCTGAGTGGCGGAAGTGCAGGTGATAAGCGCAACAAAAGCAGCGAAAGCAATGGCAACAACATCAAATTAAAAGTGTGTATTGAGAAACGGATTTACCGTGTCCCCTTGTATGCGATATGCTATGAATGGTTTACTTTTGTCCGCAGCAACAACCTCAGCAGCTTATTAAACCTACGCCTGTTCGAGCGACGGCTAAGACGCCTTCGGGTAGTGATAGTAAGTAGCTTATAAATTGAGTGCAGCAGGTATAACAAACATTTGATGCTTATTCAGCTCAAGTCAATAAAATTGTCAGCTCAACGCCCAGCAAAACGCAGCCGCAGCAGCCACCAACGGCCGCCGCTGTTGTTGCGGGTTGCAGTTTGGTCCTGAGCAGTAGCAGTGTGAGCGGGACTGGAAGTAACAACGCTAATGTGGGAACAGGGGCGACCACCGCATCAACAGCCAATCCTGCCGTACAGCAACATGTTCCAACGCCTGTCTTAGGCTCGACCGCCACCATTGCTGTAGGCGCCACAGCAACAGCTGCCTCGAGTCCCACCAGTGCTGTTACCTCGAGCAGTAGCAACGTTCAAGGCTCATCTGTGATCCAAGCCACACCACCAATTGCATTTGCTGCTGTAGCGAAACATAACACATGTACGAGTCTGAGATGTCAATAATTAATTATAATATGACCTTACTTATCTTTTAACTCCTGTTTTAGCACTCTTGGAGAATGGATCTGTATTACAGCAGCAACAGCAACAAGCAACAGCTCCCACGGTGGCTGCTATAGTTGGAGCCGGATCACAGGCCCAGCAGCAACAACAACAGGTGGCACAATTATCCAATCTTCAAACGAATTCCTCACATTTACATAACGGTAAGAAAAAGTTTTAGAAAACAAATTCTCCAACATATATAAAAACTTCTTACGCACAAAATGGCGAGAGATTTTGTGCCGAAAATTATTTATAATGTGAGTTTTAGGCATTTTTTTATTATTTGACTGCAGCTAAATATAGAACAAAGAATAGTGCTTAGCTAAAACTAAAATATATCTTCTTTATAAGCAGAAGGTTTCTTATAAAATTATTCGGTCAGTTTAATACGTCCAAAAATTGCTTTTAAATAATAACTTGCTAAGAAAACATTTTTTGTTAAACTTTTACTAATACTTTTAAAAATATTAACAAAATCGGACTCCCATATATTTAAATTGAAGAAAAAGATAACTGTATCACGACAGTTAAGCATAGATCTAAACTCAACTGTCTGTATCTCGACTTCTAATAATTGCTGACTTATTTTACTATGTTTTCTGACATGCCACTGTATAAGCCGGAAGAAAAATTTCAATGAAAAAAATTAAAATGCTTTTTATATATATATTGTACAAGGGTGTTAAACTTAATGCCAAACGAAGGCAGGAGGCTTTTCTACCCCTTGAATATATTATTGATCAGCGTCACCAGACGAGTCTTTTTAGCCATGTCCGTCTATGTGTCTGTCCGTCCAAGTGAAACAAATTTGATGACAACATTGATTCTGTGTATTTTGAGCTTCTGCAACATCTACATTTGTTTTGGCAGCACCAATGGGTGTTGCTCAACATATTTATAGCAACACTTTTTTTCATTTTCCAACATTTTTATCTGCCTTGCGCTCTGTATAATAAAAGATTTTCATAAATTTGAGCATATTCAGAAAAGTGAATTAGCTATGTCCATTTGCCTTCTAATTTCTCCCACATTGCTTTGGGTACCGGTCACATTCGACTGTAGGTTTCCTACTTGTTTATACCCTTGCAATGTATTATAATTTTAGTCAGAAGGTTGCAAAGCAATGATGAAGTCATTCAACATATAAAGTAGTAGCAATAGTAGGTTTTCACTTTAAAAGTTATCTTCCTCATCTTGTCTTTGTTGTCTTTTTATACCCAGTACTTATAAATTAGTGTCAACCGAAAAAATGTAGACGTGCTATAAAAATTTGAGCGCAATCTGATGATTAACTTGGGAGTTATTCTACATTTAAGATTTCCTATGACCTTCCTCATCGCACTAGCAATGAGAGTCGCTGCAGATGGTTAGTCTATTTTCGAAGCGTAGTTTGGAACTGGCCGATCCAAAATGAATCTTTTATGTTTTATATTTTATTTCTTCGGATACAGATAGATAGGCCCGCTCTCAGCAGTTTCAGCACACCTCTGAAAATTTAAAAATGATTTGAGTACCTTACAGTAGAGCATTCTCGACTTCAGCTATTTTGCTGGTTAAGTATTCACAAATTACATATTTTTCAGGTCTGCAAGTGTCTTTGGTTGGTACTAGTGACAACAATAGCAATGTAGTCGATGCAACGATTTCACTAAAAACCATGGCACAAGAAGCTATTAATCGATCCACGCTCGATGTCAATTCCGTTATCCAGCAGCAAACAAGCAACATCGACACGAGGCAACCACTGTCTTTGTCTCACCAACCACAACAGCAATCCATCCTCCAGCAACATTTTATCTCGGAAACCACTGCCAACCAACAGCAGCAGCAAAAAGTAGCGGCGCAACAGCAACATCAGCAGAACGTAGCGGCGGCAACTGCGGCAGCAATCGGATCAATCGCAGCTGCGGCGGCCCACGCATCAACAAACAGCAATGGGCCCACTGCCACCAGCACTGGAATCATGACTCTGGCAAATGCTGCAGGTCAGCCAACTAGCGGAAATGCCAAGGTCCTAACATTGCAACATCAGCAGCAGCAGATGGCGACGACAGAGGCGCACATTCCTACGCTACTGGGAGTGACACCATTGGGACCAACGCCGCTCCAGAAAGAGCATCAAATGCAGTTTCAAATGATGGAGGCCGCATACTACCATTTACCCCAGCCCATGGACACGGAGAAATTACAAACATATTTTCATCGCGTTCCAGTGCCCACGCCAGCACATTATCCACAGGTGAGCTTTTTTCGGGATCTTAACAGTAAATAACAGGATATTGTCTTTTTATATCTGGTACCCTTAGGGTACAAGGGTATTACTTAGTGCCAAGAGAGAATGTAGTAGATGGAGGCTTCTCCAACCCCATAAAGTATATATATTCTTGATCAGCGTCACCAGCCCAGAGAGCCGTTCGAGTAAAAGAGATTATAAGAGCTAGAGCTACCAAATTTGGTCACAACATTCCTATCTGTTGCACTAAAATTTTAAAATCACATGATGAACATGGGACTTATTAAACAATTAACTTTTTGTGTATGCTGAACTTCTGCAACATTTACATTTATGTTGTCAGCAACATTTGTCTTTTTTTCTGATTGCTCAACAATATATACATATGTCCTTTTTCGGAATGTTCATCATGTTCCTTGAAACATTATATATATTCTATTTGTTAAAAGCCTTTGGTGGAAGTGGTGTTTGGTGCATTGTCTGACTATGATGCCGGTTCCGCAGAGGCCCTTACTTTCTGGATGATCTGTGCGGTAAAAGGTATATCCCCTTATTTGGAAGTTATACTTGTTTGTAAGATGCGTCTCTATCAGCAGCATAAAATCGATGAGAGCTGCATTGAGAAACTTTGACAGTTTCAGTTTATGCCGTTAAATGCCGTTGGCATTCCACATGGATGTTCATAGACTAGACATCATTTTGGACAGCTTCTTTTGGTTTTGAACAAGTCTTTGCATAGTCGTTTTCATGAATGACATTAATTCCACCATACTTTGTGGCAGGGTAAACTTCATAGTTTCCATTTTGCTTTGCGAATGTACTGGGGCCTGCCTTCTTTAAGGGTTTTAATGAACCAAATGAGGATCTTGCTGCTTTGGTAAAAATATGTCCGTTCTTTGTTAGTAGAGCGAATTGTGCTTCAACGACCCCATGAAGTATATGTATATGCATATGTATATGTGAAACAACAGATCTATAAGACTTAGAGCTACCAAATTTGGTAATAACATTCCTATCTGTTGCACGCAGATCAAGTTTGTGCGGACGTGCACTAAAAATCGGAAGATAAACATGGGACTTAATTGAGAAGAAAGTTTCTGTGTATGCTGATCTTCTGCAAGATCTACATTTGTGTTGTCAGCAACATTTGTCTTTTTTCTGATTGCTCAACATGTTCCTATCCACATTTGTCTTTATTTGTCAACATTTTCTCCTACCTTGTGCCTTGTTTAATTTAAGATTTTCATAAATTTGAGCATATTTAGACAAAGTGAATTAGCTAGGTCCATGTGTCTCTTAATTTCACTTGCAATGCATTGTCTACCGGGTTTCTCACAGTCGGTAACCTTCGACTGTAGCTTCCTGCTCGTTGATAATAGAAATACAATCGCGAACGAACATTTTTTTCGCCATGCTCGCGATGTTGATAAATTCAATAAATTTTTTGAGAAACATTTTTGTATTATTATCAACTTTAGTTTGAGTAATTTACGCTTCAGTAGTGATTAAGTAGCATAATAAATAAATAAAAATAAATAAAAATAAATAACAAAAGCAATTACAAAACCAAAACAAACAAATTAAATATCTACATTTACGATCTTGCCTAAAGGAAGAACAAAATTTACAGTCAATCGATCTTTCAGCGTTCTCTCTACAATATCGCATTGTTGAGTTATACCATGAAATAACTGTAAATACTGTAAATTATATTTTATTTTTATTTTTACAGTATTATCAGAACTTTTTAAAGTGAAGTAATCGTTTGAGAGAGCATTGATGCGTGACACTGAAAAATGGTCTTGTATTTTAACTTTATGATAATAAGAGGACATTCCAGGCAAATCGAGCTTCATCTGAGTTTACAACAGTTTCTATTGACTTATATATAATTTCTTTAGTTTCTAGTTAATTTTTTTATTTATTGATTGTAATTGTTTTGAGAACATTTATTTAACCAAGAAATTACAGACAACGTTTGGCTGAATAACGTTTTCCCGAATAGTTCAACGGCTCCAAGCAATTGTAGTTCTGTAATTCTTTTTCCATACAGGGCATCTCGATGATTTGCATATTCAATGGAAACTTCACAGCTATTCCTACATAATAAAAATTTAAAACATAGACGTCAAATAACTCCGCTAATATTTTTCATTGCGAAAAAAAAATTTGTTTATTTTATTAGTCATTGAATTTACATTCTCCTTATATTTTTGCAGAGTTATGCGCTTAGCGGTTTTCTTATAATTACTTATGATTATAATGATATATTACTAAAATTCCTCAAAAGATAACAGTCTCAAATGTTTGGGTATGGCAAAGACTGGTTTTGTTGTAGACTTTTGTTGCTTAGTTTTAATTGGTGGGTTTGCTTCAATTGAGCTCCATACCATGAAGTGATTTGTTTTTGGGCCGTACTTGAATTGAATTGATTTAGGACATATTGGGCAAAATCGACTCATGCCTTTTTTCGAGTTCTACTTGAAATACGTGGAGCCAATCGAACAGACACATTAGATATTCTGTAATATGCGAAATAGAGACAATATTTATATTCTGTTTTCCTTTGCTTTTTCAAAGCTGCACCACTTTTGATTGAGCCAACATTATGTGATTGGAAATGACTTTTTGTCTGCGGTATCCAATGGCTATCTAATTTATCGATAACTTTTTCCCTCAAAATTCAATTTCTGTATTCTTCTTTTGTCAATGCAAGTAGACTTTCTCTTATACTCCCTAGTGAAAAATGTATATATTACTCAATAAAAGTGTTTGAACCAATCAAGCCAAGAAAAACCATACGACAACTTTTGAGACTGTTATTTTTTGAGGTGTTGGAGTTAAAGTTGCTATGAGAATACCGCTAAGCTCATAATGCTGCAAAAGTATGAGAAGAGGGTCAATTGAATGAGTAACCCATCCTTCATCCGTAATATTCAATATAATATTGTTAATTTTTATTGTACTGTGCACAGAGATATGTTAGCAAGACGAACGTTTTTTGCGCGAACATTGGCCAGAAGTTTGCTCACGTTGGAAATCCACGTAAAATAAGCAGTCAAAGTTCGTGCACTACTAATTGATTTAGTGCTTTTTTGGCAATAGCAAAATACATCAATAATTATTAAAGTTTTATTTGTCAATTTCGGAGTTTTCTAGTCGGTGCAAAATAACCTCAGCCTTATGCGAACGATATCTTTCTTTCTTTCAACTCTGTTGGAAAAAAGGAAAGCAAGCTGTGGAAATAATTGCAAACAATACGCGAAGTTCCACGCATTATGTATAGAGTTATTTAGAGGTTGGCATACTTTGCAAAAATTCGCATAAAAATGAGCATGATTAAGATGCACTGAATAAATTCTAACGTAAAGTCGTTTGCTTTGTACGACTGCTTTTCTCAACTTGATGTAAATCAATTTACTACCACCAAACATATTCTTTCGTTTCATTGTTGAAATATAGAGAAGTTTAGGTCAGTAAGTACATCTGGCCAATGACGACATGGCCTGGAGCTGGAGTCAGGTCTCTCTCAACAAGTAGGAGAACTACAATCGAGTGTTATCAACTGCGAAATACCTGGTACCCAAAGCATTATGGGTAAAATTGATATCGCTAAATCACTTTGTCTAATTATGCTAAAAAATTATGAACAACTTGACAAAAAGTGACAAATGAAGGCTCATGTTGCTATATGTTGAGCAATACCGAAAAAGGACAAATGGTGTTAAGCCATTGGAGTTGCCAACACAAATATAGATGTTGCAGAAGTTTAGCATATACAGAAACCTGATCACCTGATTACGCTCAAAGCTGTAGACCACGTCCGCAAAAATGTATTTATTTCATATCTATTTACTTTAAGCCGAACTGACGACTATAGCTTAGTGATATGTTATTTATGGTTTACGAGGTCGGAAGTGGGCGTGGAAAATTTTTAAAACAAACTTGATTTGCATGCAACAGATAAGAATGATTGGTAGCTCTAGCTCTTATAGTCTCTGAGATTGCTTCACACGGACGGACAGACGGAGAGACGGACATGGCTAACTCGGCTGGTGACACTGATTAAAAATATATATACTTTATTCGTGTTAAAAAGATTCTCGGTTTGCACTAATACCATTGTACCCTATGGTCCCATGTATTAAAATGGTCAACTGTCATTTGCGAGCTCTGAAATGTTGCATTTTACAAAAAAAATATTTTAATAATAATTATTTGAATTTAGTCCCAGCTGCCCATATATGATACCGTTGAATTCTATCAACGACTCTCAACGGAGACGCTGTTTTTTGTATTCTATTATATGGAGGGCTCCAAGGCTCAATATCTGGCTGCCAAAGCGTTAAAAAAACAGAGCTGGCGCTTCCACACCAAGTATATGATGTGGTTTCAACGGCACGAGGAGCCCAAAATTATCAACGATGATTACGAACAGGTAAGACAGCACAAGCAAAACCAAAAATAAAATAATAGTTAGGGGGTTTATAGTACTACTACAACTACTAAATATTATATTAATTCTCAGGGTACGTACATCTATTTTGACTATGAAAAGTGGAGTCAGCGCAAGAAGGAAGGATTCACCTTTGAATACAAGTACTTAGAGGACAAGGAGCTAAATTGAAAAATGTTGAGATCTGTTTTCTCTCCTCTGTCTATAAGAAATTCATTAAAAAATCAATAAAAAAAATCAAGACACAAAATCATAATACACACATAAAATAAATGAAAAAGAGATTACGTACAGAAAAGGGAAAATCACGCTAAAAAAAAAAGGTGGCATAAGCATAAGTTTAAAGGAAAAGAAAAAATTAAGTTTGAATACTTGTTTGAAATTCATGTAAAAACCTATGCTTTTTTATATAAATGTTTTGTTTACTACTACGTTTATTTTATTACCTTCTCGCACGGCCTTCCAACCACAAAGGGGGAGATGTAAACGACACAAAACACCTATAAAGTTCGCTTAGCACTTCTTATATTTTAGCTCCAAATCTAACTTTAAATATAATGAATTCTTTTGTGATTCTCCTTTAAAAAAAAACCTTCAATTATTGTATAAAAATCGAACCCGATTTCAGAACACACACATTTATTATACAAACATACTTACACACACAAAATTTATAAACAAAAGCCCATAAAGCACCGATTTGTATGGGATTAGACTAAGAGACAAGAATGAGAAAACAACAAATTTCAACTGATCTTATTTAAATTTAATAATGTAATTTTGCTGTTACTAAGATCATTGATTTGGATTGAGCATGGAGATGTGCTGAATGGAAAATTACAAATTAATGCCTAAATGAAACATTTTTTTAAATATAAGAAAACCAAAATAAAAAAATGAGTGAATAGTTAAACATAATACTTCATTCTTTTATTATATTAGTATAGCGGTTATATTCTTAATATACAACTCTTCCCTAATGACATTAAAGTAAATAGGAAAATATGGTTTTAAATCATTTGTGATTAAGCCTTTCGATGATTCCTCAGAAGAAATCTTTCAAGTAAATATTTTGTGATTATTACAAATAAACAGAAAATAGTAACGTTTTAACATTATTGACAATGCTTATATAAATATATTAGCTTTATATCAGCGCTTGCAATAACATTTGACTAGTTTACGGACACACTTTAAATTCAACCAAACCAGATGTTTTTGTTTGCTCTTTGTATTTATACCCTTGCGTTTGTATACGAGTCTGTTTTCTTCTCTACTTGCCTTACTGTGTAAGTAAATTTTCAAATATTATTTTAGTAATGAGAATATATGTTTTAAATTAAAATTAATCACTTATTCTAACATTATTATTATTATTATTATTATTTTTTACTGAACAGGTGTATATAATTTACCGTGAATGTTGTAATGTTGCCTGCATTTGACAGATAGTATTTACACTCAGTGCTTGTCTGGTAAAGTGGGACCCCCAGATTACATCATTAAAAAATATTCTTTTCGTATTTCATTTAATGGCTCGAGTTGGGGCCAACCAATTTAGCTGTCCAATGATTTTTACTTCCAGTTGTTAACATTCGATTTAACGGATCAAATTCCTACTGTTTTAAAGTTTGCCAGGTTCCAGCACACAAAGAAAGTACTTATTCAATACAATTAATATGTTTTAAATAACAAAAGGTTGGCTCGCTACCAGTAAAAAGATACATTGGACTATTAAATTGTTTGAAAAAAAATGTTTCCTCATTGGTCTTAGGACATTTATTTCACACAATCAGTTTTTATCTAGAAAGTATTTATTTAGTAAAAAAATATTTTGCCACAAATTAAATAATTAAAAGTACTCATTCAATACAATTAATATGTTTTAAATAACAAAAGGTTAGTTCCTTACCAGTAAAAAGATACCTTGGACTATTAAATTGTTTGAAAAAAAGATGTTGCCTCATTGGTCTTAGGACTTTTATTTCACACAATCAGTTCTTATCTAGTAAGTATTTATTTAGTAAAAAATTATTTCTGCCCCGAATTAAATATTTTCTGTCGGCAACAACCACTTGCGTTTTGATTGCAAAAGCTGCCTTACTATTAGGGGAAGAAAACAATCTGGTTTAAATGCTTTTAAAATGAAAAAGTGGGCATTAATATTATTTAAGGAGGGTAATATAAGGTTTTAATAAATACACTTGTATAGTTTTATTGCTTAAATTGTAATTATACCATTTAAAATAAGTATAAATCATAGAGAGCACGGGATTTAAAATTTTTAAAAAGTCGTTAAACCGCAAATTTTTGGCCAAACCGCCAATCGCTAAAAAAAAGTGAGCCGCCTGAGTGTTATAATTATTTTCAGTTTCAGTGAGACAAATATGATTATTTGGGGGGCTCCGGTTTTCTTGCGGTTCCGTTTTTACGTGCTCCGGATTTCGCAACCTTTTGTCATCCCTTTCTTATCTGAATATTTAATAGTTCTTCCTACTCAAAATACTGACTTGGTTGTTTTCAGATGAAAACAGAATGTTTAACAGTCTTATTTTATATATATTTTTTTTAAAGGGCTATCACTCTTTAAACAATTCTACTTTCAGTGGTCTCATTGACTTTTATGCCTTTTTAAATGGTAAAATAAGCATTTCAACAATGATATTAAACAGGTTTATTTATTAAAACCTTATTCTAGGATTCCTCAATAATATTAATATCCACCATTTCATTTTATAAGGTTTGTAATCAGTTGTTTCGTTTCCTCAAAGTATGTCAACCCTAGCAGCCAAATGGCAAGATATTGTTGCCGACGGCAAATATTTTATTTTCCGAATAATAAAAAAATTGATGTGGGGTCAGAAAAGAATTTTGTATTAAATAAATGCGTAATAGATAATCTACTGATTCACTTTTGGGAGGAAACGAAACAACTGGTTGAAAAACTTATAAAATGAAATGGTGGGTATTAATATTGTTGAGGAAACGTAAAATAAGGTTTTAATAAATAAACCTGATTAAATGTATTGTTTAAATGGATATTTAACCATTTTAAATGGTTTAAATGGATACTTTACCATTTAAAAAAGGAAAAAAAGTCATTGAGACCACTTGAATTTCTACCTTTATTTGGTAGAAGTCGAGCCGCCCCTGTATGCCTCACTTTAAATATCCATGATTAATCTTTATAATTGTCAACGTATTTCTGGCATAGTGGGATTGCTTCAGATATGATGGGCCACCAACTTTAGAAAAAACACATTATTATTTTTCAATGGATTTTTTCTAGATCTTTTGTGAGTGTAAGAAGCCGTAACATTGTAATATTGGAACATACAATGGAGCACAAAAAGCCAGCAGATTTTATTAAATTTAATGAAATTTTCGTAGTTCTGGCGTCCAACTCTACCAGAAATGTATATCAGCGGGCTTCGAACACTTTTTTGATGTGATTGATTTCATGTAAATTTATTAAATTGAAATAGATCTAAGTGGAAGTAGATGACATTCTCTCTTGGCGATTCCGATCTTGCCACGTATTATCTAAACTGCTGCTTTCTGGGAATAAGAAATTCGATCACTATTATATTAAGAAGACTCATTAGTTCGTTCCATTTCAGTTAAGGTATTAAATCTGTTCAAAAGAACTATTTACTTTTCGCCCTAGCCTAAAGTTACTTATTCTTGTAAACTTTTCCTAATTATCTTGTCTTCCTTAGCCAACCGTAGACTGATACTGTACATCGCTTTTCTTTATAACGAATTTCGCGGTAATGTTGGCAGCTCTGTATTGCTGCCTATGGAATGTCTTCAAAAACTAGAAACTTCAATACTAAGCCACTTACACTTACAAGAAAAGATGCTATCTTCGCGTACCGGAATTTTGAATCTCTTGCAGTTTGCAACAGTTCCTATGATTTTACTTGTGGTGCACAAAGCATTGATGTATAAAATCATATAATTTTTACCTATCGCTCCTGTAGCAGCTTTATGATATAGTCAACCGATTTTAATAAAATTGTATAAAGTAATCCTTAACAGTTATAATTTATTTTATCTTGAGTTATATGCCTAATATCAAAATAATTCAAATTTTCCCATTAATTCACCGATTTGATTAATAATGGAATAGTATAAATTAACTTTAATACGGGTTAGACCACTCAAGAGCCGCTTGAGTGTACTAAACGTAGTGCATTTTATATTTTATTTCACCCCATTAGCTTTCATTGGATTTCTGGAATAGTTTTTTTTTTTCGAATGAGGTTCCTACATAGTCCGAAAGTTTTACTTAGCAATATTGAATTTTATTAGATTTAAACACAAATATTAATCTGTATAATCAAAGTGTAGTTATCATCTTAGGATGTGGTGACCGTCATTGGATTCGTGACACCCCAGACTACGTCATCGTCCTCTTCTTCGTCGTGACCCCATCCCTGATCGGCATGTGTATTTACATTATCATCATTGACGTTTAATGTGTTAGCAGCATCAAATCGGCTACTGATGGTCTCCGTCGCTGTATTTCCACTGGTTTTTGTCTCAATGACCGGTTCCATATCTTTAAAAAAGTCAACTTCGGCCAACTCTGAGCCGACGACCGCCGAAGTCATCAGTTGCACTTGTATGTCCAGCGCGCTAAGATCATCGATAAGCTGTGTACCTGCCTTAACTGACCCGATGGATAAGTTCGAGCTGGCTATACGATAGGAGGCTGTCAGGGAGGAGGCAGGAGTTGCTTGGGTTGACGCACTGCTGCTAGTTTCCACATTTTTTGAAGCCAACTCACTGTGGCTGGCGTTTTCTTCAACTATTGGCTGCTTGTCATGTAAGCGCTGTAACTCATCTGTTATATCCCAATCCGACCAAATGTCGTCTTCATCACCGTTTACCAAGGTTTTTTCGTGAGCTCCGTCGACGGAGCTGATGGACCTGTTACTGATATCCAGGGAGGATTTCTCACTTAAATTAGAATCACCCTTGTCATCTTCACCTCCGTCTGGACTAAGGCGAAGAGCTAGAGGATCTAAATTGCTCGCGGTCTCGGTTGGCAAGGGACTACCAGAGACCATAAAGTCATCCTCCTCTACATCGACGGAACTGCCGTTCATTAGGGGAGTAATAGATCGGGGCTCTGGTGCAGAACTTTGTCTATCTGTGGAGACAGCAGCGTGTGGCCGACCATCAGAGAAACACCTTCGACGATCAGCGCCACCTAGAACGTTGCTAGCCCCCAAAATGGGAACCAAATCAGCCATGCACCTAAGCGTTTTAGCCACCAAGACGTCATTCGTGTCATTCATGCCAAGCTGCAAATGTGGGAGAATCTCAGTTAGCAACTGTTCATCGCTTAAGAGACGAACATAGTCCATAAAGTAGTCAAGGAGTATTAAACGGATTTGAGCATCCCGCAGACGAAACATCTTCAGTATGTGTGGAAGCAAATATTGGACATAGATCTGTGGAGAAAACAACGCCGCTGTTGCTCTATCTGTTGCGGCTCTTGTACGTAGGACATTGGGTGTTACAAACTGGTGGGCTGTTGGATCCAGTAAAACCATCCTTGATAGCAAATCGCTCGCTAGTTGTGAGGCCACCACATGCTCATCAAAGCCACGCAGACGTTCAGTCAAAGTCGCGAAGAATTTCTGTCGTTCCTGAACAGACTTTAGCGGCAGTTCAAACAGAAAGGAATGTATAAATACAAATTCGTGGTTAAAGAACGGATGCAGTAAAACAGCTGAAAGCCTCGGCCTTAGATCACTGTTTTGGTGTTTCATATGTGAGCTGCAGTACTCCCGAAACTCGTTAAAATGTGGGGTGACGTCCTTCTTTCTACTTTGTTTGTCCAGGACCTGTTCACAGAGACTAGCAAACGCAAACTGCTCAAAGTCTTCGCCACGGTTGTTTGGATCCATAAACGAACGTGCCAACTCGATCAACTCTTTGTTCACCTCCTTGGCCTTCCACACGTATTCGAATCCAGCGAGACGCCAGCTGCCACTGTCTGTCACATAAATGGAATGAGTGCTTATGTTCAGGTGCCGAGCCATAGCTTTCTCAATCAAAAATATTAGGCTGCACAGTATTGCGCGTAGGCCAAGGCAGATTTGAATGCCACTTTGCTCGGGCAGAACCTCGTTTAAGGGCCGAACTCTCTCTGTTGCTAGATGCTTCTGGCCAGATTGTACCCAGGTTGCTATATATTTCAATATGTATGGATGCCGGAAGACCATAAGGTTCTAAAACAAAAGGATTCTGTTAGTTAATAGGTTTTGACTTGTGTCTTTTTATACCTTTATGCACCTCTCCATGGGACCAGCACCCTCGGCCCACAGCTGACCCTTGACAAAGTCTTCACCCTGGAATACCGACAGGCGCAAGCCACTGTTGCTTCCTTCTTCATTGGAGGCTGTCGAAGACTCGGCGTTATGCAACGTCCAGAAATCGTTAGCCTCCACCGCACTTTTGTCAATAATTAAACCCCTCAACTTGCTTCCTTCATTTCCCATTGTTTTTGTGGAGAAGTAGAGCTGAGTTAACCTCTGACGATAGTATCGATATATTGATTATTTGGTTTTGCGAACGACTATCGAATATTTAGTTTCCATATTAAACTATAGTGACAAGCGCAAATCCGGATTCCATATATCGGTATTTTTGGCATTCGAGTGTAATCAATGCAACAGTGTTTCCAGTAAACTGCGTTCGCGTTTGCATCCACAATACGTTATTCCTCCATTATACGCAAATCCACGACAATAAATATTTAGAATTATTTTTTATTAAATCATATCGCAGAGCAGCATTTAGACAACTTGAAGTTGTTTATGTTCAACTATATTGTATTACAGGATGATATATTTAGTACATATTACGATTCAATAAATTAAAGATTTGATATTATTTCTTGTATGTATGTTAAAAATGTTTTTGACGGGTAAATATGTATTTTCTTATCAAGCAGATTGCAGTTTTTCTTCTTACTCATAAAATGTTTAGCCTTAATTGCGTTTAGAATTGCTTGTTTTTTTTTTTTTAAGTTTAAATGTTGCTCTGCAATTTGATTTAATAAAAAATAATCCTCCAAATTCAATGTTTTGGATTTGTGGAACAGTTGTTCCTGGATGGAATCGCGAACGCAGTTTAGTAGAAACACTTTTATGTTTTCGTTATACTATTACCGTGTTTTCATACTTCAGGGCAGATTTCTACCCTATTACTACTGACCGGAAAAAATCGGTTTTCTGGTCTCTTGTAATTTATTTATTATTTAATTAAAAGCGCCAGCACACGGCTATCTCAAATTTGTTTTTATTTTGCCGGTTCGGAAAAAATTATTATTACAATGAGTCTGAATTCCTGACACTGTGAGCTCATAGTCAAAGAAGAAAAAGTTCAAAACGTCCTGGAGCCGCAGTTTTTACCAACTCCCATCTGAGGTATTTCCTTCTCTTTCCTCCTGTGATCCCAAATTCGCAATATTGTATCTAGTAGAACGTTATAAACACGAAAACCTGAAGAGGCTGCAAAGGGAGGCAGCTGAGCGCCAGCCCTCTGAGCCAGCCTTCGAGTCATAAAAAAGGTAAACTAGCCTTTGAAAAATGATTGATATATGGTTGATATGATGAATAGAATAATAATAATAAATGGTTTTAAGTCAATTTGTGAAGTTAAATACATTTAATTATATAGGTATAAATCATATAGAAAAAATACTACAAATTATTTACGTGTGGTTTTATAAAGCATAAAAATACATTTAGTTAAAAGATGATTTTAACAATATAAAATTAATCCAATTTTGCCTAGAAAATACAAAAAAAAAACCCGCAAGCTGCTTTTTTACAACATATGATGATTTGCCAATGCATTTTTCAAACTCACACGATAGTCATAAAATGCAGAATACATGCTTATACTATTCCAAAACTGCATTTAGCATTTTTATTAAGGAAATTGTTTTTTTTTAACGAAGAAATAAAATAGTTTAAACAAATTTGTATTTTTTTAAGTCCCTTAATGATTGCATGCCAGAGGGGGAAGTTTATTTTATTTTTCTTAGTTTTTATATATGTTTTTGATTGACCTTTATTTCCATTCATAAGTATTTTTAGCTAAATGAATGAAATATAATATCAATATCATCGCAGCAACCATTGTAGCTCACAGGAACCTTTGAGTCTGGACCCGAAGATTTTACCAACTCCTATCGGAAGAAGGGGAATAAACCTTTCTCTTGTCAAGTAGGAATTCTATGATCCCGAATTCACAATTGTGGATCGCAAAGAGAGCTTTAAAAGTGAGAAGATGAGAAAAAGAGAGTTTAGGAACACAGAAAGTCAAACGCCAACGCTGTTGGGAACATAGTGCGCGCTGAAGACGAAGATGAAGTCGCAGCGAGCAGCAAGCGATTCTGCTTTTATCTTCATCTCCGTCATGGCGTTTTGTGAACAAATTCGAACGAGAGCACTTATTTCTGAGCGTAAAGCACTGCGGACAGTTCACTCAAATGGCCCTTCGATACAAAGCATGAACTTTTTAGGATTAGTGTTAAATAGGTGTTAGTGTTAAAGAGGAAGTATTGATAAAAGAATGCGAGGAAACTATGATACACCAAATAGACTACTAGCGAGCTGCTCGATTGTTTGCTTGCGTGTGTACTAAATTGGTTGGGATTAATGTTTTTAGATTAGGAAGGCTATCTACAGTTGATGTTATATTGTATAAATCTTTATAATTTGCACATAATTCTCTAAAAGGTACATGCATTTTATAAGAAGTTCTACAGTGGTACAAAACTGACCTAATACGTCAGTGCTCCCCACATCACCACGAATTAGGTTATATATGAAGGCCATGTCTAGCATCGTTCCACGGTTAGTTAATGAAGGCCGTGTAGAGCGAAAAGTAAAAAGTTAGTTAAAAGGTAGTTAGTTGAATGCGTTTACTACGGACATCCCACTGAGGACTCCAAACGCAGGATCCGTACTCTAAGATAGGACGGACTAAAGAATTGTATAAAATCTTCGTAACAAAGGATCATCGTTTAATAAATCCAAGCATACCCCTGACTTTATTCACCATGCATGAAATATAATCAAGGAGTTTAAGTTTAGGACTTAGGCGGACACTCAAATAGCAACTAGAGTGATTCTATAGATAAAAGAGAATGTCATCAGTTTGCACTTAGAGCCATTTAAATTGAATAATAAATTTGTATTACACCATGTTAGAAATTTATTAAGATCTGTTTGTAAATCCGACTGGCGAGAACCGTCCTTGTATTTTCGATGATCTTCGTCTATTAAATCCACAAATGGGGATTACGTTTCTAACAGTTTTGGGATGGGTGACAACTTGGAGATTCATCTGTAGTGGTTAGCATCCCCTTTTGCTACCTTTTTTGTGGAGAGAAATAACGAATAATTCCTTCCAAATAAGGGGGAATTTTTGGAGGTATAAGTATAAGGTTAACAATATTAGAAGGGGATTGCTCTAGGCCTCGGCACAATAACTAAGCACACAACCTTATATTCCATCGGGCCCCGACGAATAAGTCGAGTAAACTGTGAGATACTCTGTACCTAAAGCTTTTGCCTGTTACATACATTATAGGTTGACACTAAGTTGTAATACCTTAAAACCCCTAATAATAATAAAAAACAAAGATTGAAAAAGAAAAAATAATAAGCGAGCCCACACTCAGAAGTTTCACAGGTCTTCACAACGAGATTAAAAAAAAATTTAATGCATGAAAAAATCGGGAATCCAAACTTTAAAATGATTTACTTTAAATGTACCAAAAAAACTCGGCAACACTCACACACACATGCGGCACCGATAAATCAAACATTCACTTAGCGTACAAACACTATGACGAATTAAAACTATAGAATCTTATGCTTAAGTATTCGAAAACTCGACGACGCACCATCACTCGATCGATCGCAGTCAACTAATAAAAATTTTTCACGCCAGCTAGAAAAAAGCAATGCGATCTGTTATTCCTTTCAAACAGACTTAAAAAAAAACCGCCTTTTAATTGCCAAAAATTTTTGTTGTTCTCATTTTTATTACATACATTTTATAATGACACAAAAAAAATCCTTTGTCCGCAGTCAACAAAAAAATTTTTGTCGTGAGTAACATAGAGCTTTTTAGCTTTTTTTATAGTCAAAAGTGTTGAAGCTAGATACTATCGCCGCCTATTAAGTAAGATTGGGTATGGCCTAGAGGTCTAATGCCAGGTTTATGATATTTTTGCAAGATCGGCGTTTTTTAAATTGTTATTTTATTTGCTTGCTTAGTTTTTAAATTTTTTTTTTAAATAATATATTTCATTTTAGTTCTGAGGAAGTTGGATAATGAAAAAAAGACACATTACAAACCTTTTATAAAGACTCAAAAGAACTCGTTCGATCGCAGTCAACGAATGATTGACGCGAAGTAACATAATGCTTTCCCTTTCTAACACACTTGTTTCTCTATATCGCAATAAAAAAAGCGCATATTTATAGCCCAAAATGTTCAAGCTATATATTGTGGTAATTGGCGCCTAATACGTAATATAGGATGTGTCAATTATTAAAATAAAAAAATATTAATAATAATAAGCAGAATAGCACAAAATGGAAAATCAAGATGAAAAAATAATGCCTGTTGCGAATCCTCGCCCCGGTCGGCAATGCGATGCTTGGTAAAATGCCTTGTAGGCCCTATCTTAAAATTCCACCTTTATTGCCTAATAGTTTCCAAGTTTATTATCGGATTTTAATCAAATTTTCAGAAAACACAGGTCTATTTATTCCTTTAAGCTATTTACTTTAAACCGAAAACCACAATTATAGCTTAGTTCACGTTTTGTATGACTTACAAGGGTGGAAGTGAGAGAGTGGGAGACCCTTGTTCCCTATGGGTACCGGATATAATTAACTAATGAAATAAATACAAAACCACTTACAAAATTAAAAACTGGTTTAATTACTTAGTTAAATTATGATTTCCAAACTCCAAACAAATAACTTCTCAACCTTTTCATTCAAAAAATAAAATATCTTAACAATTTATTATGAGAATAAATACATGTGTCGGAATTTGGTTCTTTAATCTTCTCCTTAATTTGCGTAAATCGAATCAAGCTAAGTTTAGGAAAGAATATTATTGGCGATCGTGACAGGACACACTCAAGATTATGAGAAGTTTGAGAAAGTTATTGTAGGATTTTGTTATATTAAATTAAAGGATTAGGTATAGTTTTTAATCATATTATCCGTTTTAAAATATAAGTAATTTTAAATA
>VNKC01002813.1:0-17855 GCA_008042775.1 Drosophila pectinifera
ATAAATAAATAAATAAATAAATAAATAAATAAATAAATAAATAAATAAATAAATAAATAAATAAATAAATAAATAAATAAATAAATAAATAAATAAATAAATATATAAATAAATAAGTAAATAAATAAATAAGTACATACATAAATAAATAATTTAATACATAAATAAATAACTAAATAAGTAAATAAATAAATAAATAAATAAATAAATAAATAAATAAATAAATAAATAAATAAATAAATAAATAAATAAATAAATAAATAAATAAATAAATAAATAAATAAATAAATAAATAAATAAATAAATAAATAAATAAATAAATAAATAAATAAATAAATAAATAAACAAATAAATAAAAATAAATAAATAAATAAATAAATAAATAAATAAATAAATAAATAAATAAATAAATAAATAAATAAATAAATACATACATAAATAATTAATATCATATGGTTACCACCAAGTAAAATATTAAATAATAAATAAACAGCTTACAATTGCCATTATTTTCCTTTACCATAAACTATATTTGTTCAGTGCTTCCCGCGGCAACATAATTCCCCGAAGAAGCCCCAAAAGCTGGCCAGAAGCAACACCTAATCGAATTATGGCCGCTGAGCACATAAATCGGATGAAATGAGACGGCGGCGTGGATGGGGTCACCACTTACTAATCCAGCATTTCGATGTCGTCATCGGTCTCCTCGTCGTCATCCTCGTCCACCTCGCCGTCCTCATCCGCGTAGAAGCGGGCCTCGTCGGCGGCAGTCGATCCACCGAACCGCTCCCTGCTCCGCTCCCGGCTGCGACTCTGCACCCCGTTGCTGGCATTGCTATGGAGACGACTCCGCGAGGTGGTCGGGGAGTCAGCGGTGGAGCCGCGGTTCCGGCGGCGGCGGGTGGACTGCACTGGCAGACCCACTCCCTGCTCCAGCTCCTCCTCCTCCTCATCGCTCTCGATCTCGATCTCGTCGAGATCCCGCTGGCTTATGCTCCGCTCCGGCATTATTTACCCAGACTAGACTCGGCTCTCTTGCTTGAACACTCGAAAAAAATATGCGGCAGTAAATCCAGAAAGTAAGTCACTCGCGTTGGGTTTGCTCTGATTTTCGATCTGTGATCTGCGATATTCTGTCCCCGATTGTGGCGAATTTATTTTCGACTTGCACCGAACGCACTCAAAACTGCAATTGGCGCTGAAAGCAGCCTGGCAATTGGCAGCCGACACAGAAGAGACTTGCTGGGGCTTCCTTCGCATCGCGAGACCTTAGCCAGAGGTGCTGGCCACCTCCAATGGCTAATTCAATTAGGCCCTGTCACCAAGCAGGGCAGCAATAGCAAGGAGAACTGCTCGAAAGGAGGGAAAACTGGGCTTAAGACTAGGGAGTGACCTCTACCGGAAATAAAACAATATATTTACAACTAGGAAACATTATAAAATACTATAAAAAATAATAATTATAAAGTTATTTTAAATTGAGTCTCAAACGCAGGGTGTCTTACCCTATCTTAATCCTACCTATTTAATATTTCTATATTTTTGATGATTTTAAAAGGCTTACATTAATAATTAGTATTTGAATTTTATTTGAAAAGGGTATATTAATATTAGAATATTTAAATCATCATCACATTACATTTATTTATAAATATAACAAAAACAAAACCATATATTTACAACTAGGAAACATTACAAAATACTATAAAAAATAATAATTATAAAGTAATTTTAGATTGACTCTCAAACTCTGTGTTTCTTACCCTATTTTAACTCTCTTATGAGAGAAACCTAATTAATTTCTATATTTTTTGTGATTTTAAAAGGCTTACATTAATTAATGGTATTTTAATTCTATTTATAAAGTCTCTAATTATATTAAAATATTTAAATTATGTGGTACATTGCATTAATTATAAATATAACAAAAATAAAAACATATAATTATAACTAGGAAACATTATAAAATACTATAAAAAATAATAATTATAAAGTAATTTTAGATTGACTCTCGAACGCTATGTTTCTTACCCTATCTTAATTCTCTTATGAGAGAAACCTATTTAATATTTCTATATTTCTGGCTTACATTAATAATAATTATTAATAATATTAATATTAATATTATATTAATTATAATAGTATTTAAATTCTATTTGAAAAGTCTCTATTAATATTTAAATATTTAAATCATGTGGTATATTACATTCATTTATAAATATATTTCAAGCCAAATTGAGTTACAACAGATGGAGAGATATCTTTAAGCATTTAATTTCACTTTAGTTAAAATATATATTATTATAATTCAAGTTTTAAGTCTAAATAACAGATAATATTATTTAATATAAAATATTATATACAAAAGTACAAAAGGGCTAAGAAAATATACCAATATCAAACAAGAAATCACTAAAATCCTAAAATAATAATTAAAGACATGAAACTATCTTTTACAGCTTTACTTTCAGATACATTTTGAATTGTATTAAAATCCCTGTTGATTCCTTAGCTCTCTGTGCCCTCTAAAGCCCATAAACCAATCTCTATCTTTTAGTTATATTATATATAATTAGGCATATTATACAAATTATATATATCCCTCCTCCGTAAGAGTGCCCACTCTGACACCCTGTTTTCACTCTAAAATCAATAAACAAATCTCTATTTCTTAGCCTTAATGAAACACACTCTATTAAGCTTAATAATAGTACACAAATTAGGTATATCCCTCCTCTTTAAGAGTGCCCAGGGTACACCGAAAACAAACCAAAGCGACGGTCACTCCCAAGAACACTGGCCGGCTCTGGCCACTTTTCTCCGCCATTTGAAAAGCAAAGCAAATAATGTGGAAATGGGTCAGCGATTTTCGGGGGCGACATTGTGTCGATGGGAAGGAAGGAAGCCCTTCGCACGTGCTGCTCACCTTTCGGTAAATGAACGGGGAGGGCGGGGAAGGAGGGGCGAGGAAAGGTGACATCCGAATTCGCCACGTCCACAGGAAATGCCTTGTGCTGAATTGAGGTAATCAAGTTCTCCGATTACTTAAATTGTGATTAAAACTATTTGCTGTGCTGGCTGTTGCCGAGAAGATTGATTGGTCATTTGATGCTGTGATTACGCATTTTCAATCAGCTCGTAATTGCCAACAATTACACAAGCTTTTGGTAAATTAATCACGTTTTAGGATTTACTCGAATCTACTATTTTAATTAGAATTATACCATCAATTAAATAAAAAAGTAATTAAAAGATTGGTTTCAATAAAAAGTAAATAGGAAACTTAGCTAATATCATAATGATTTTAAATGTGACTTTGTGGGATTTAATGTTGTAAACTTGACAATTGCTGCTTTAATTATAGACTTATCGCCAAAATCTTTAATAACCCCAAGGCAATTATTGTATGTATTAAAAAAAACAGCTTATATAACCACAAACAATTACCTAGTCAATATTAAACGGATTTTAATTTAAATAAATTACAAAATGTATTAAACTCATAACTAAAAAGTTAAGAAATAGAAATTCAGCAAGGTTTTTGCAGAGTTTACTTATATCTAATGTAATATTCCATTTATAAATTAATCCTATTTTTAAATAATATTTAATTGTACTATTTTTAGTGCAAATATTTGCAGTGCTCAGTTCGATGTTCGGTGGTTAGTTCCGTGTGGAAAGGTATCCCCACCAACATTATTCTATTGATTTTCGAGGTTTGCGTGCCTTTCTCTTAGCCACTTACATTATTAGCCAGCAACAGCGAAATTATTAACAATTATTGGCCCGACTGCTTCCGCTAATTCCCTTCCCGCTGTCTTCTTTTTTTTCAGGGAGGAAATTCCCAGCAAACCATAAAAAATTTAAATGAGCAGAGCCCGCAACGAGCCCGATTTAATGAGCCATTTCAATGCCGCGGAGCCTCTGCCTCTGGAATTGTTACCCAACTTGGCAAGGAATATCAAAATATGCCATGCACTTCATTTGTTAATCATTTCCCTTTTAAATAATACAGTGATATATATAAAAAACGAGAAGAAAACAAGATTTAAGCTCTTAGCAGTTAGTCATATATGATTTATAATACGTATGTATATAATAGGAGGTAATTTATATGAAGAATGCTTAAAGTTCAGGTAGTAAATAATTCTCTATAAGCGGCAAGGCTTCTTTTGATCAAATTTAAACTTTTAGGTTCTTAAACCTTAATTTATATACCAAAAATAAGATCTTAGATCCTTAGTAAGATACAATTTTTACCCAAAGCTGAGAATAGGAACAGAACATACATCATAAATATATATAAATATATAAATATATAACAAATAATCTTGTGATGTTTTTCTAGAAGTTTTTCCTATATGTAAAATAATCGGTTGATAAACAAGGAAGTTATCAGACTTTAAAGTTGCAACCTTCTATATCTAATTTATTCATTAATAAAGCCCCAAAAAAAAGCTCCTGATTAATCAGCTTACAATTTATGAAATCTAACACTGCAAATAAATCCGTCAGTAAGACAGATCGCTGAGATAAATAAGTAAATAAGGACTCTGATTACACCAAATTGCAATATACATTTAATGACCTCAAAAATGGTGGACTAAATGGCAATTAATCTTCTCCTCTGACAACACTTTGCTAAAGTCCCGATTGCTGCCTCGTCACAGCCCAGGGGTCACATTGGCAATTATTTTAATGGACATTAAATAGAAGTCGTTGCACTAACGCCGATTTCTGTTTTAATTACGCCGCCCGACGAGTGACGAATGCCGAGTGACGAATGCCGAGCGACGCGCCGGCTAGCGAGTGGACGAATGTCAATGCCAAGGGCGCGCGAAACTTGTGCCGGCAACTGTGACGAAAACAGCCGGCGACGGCCAGTGAAGCAATAAAAAACGAAGAAATACAAAAAAAAAGATAATAATAAAACAACTCAGCCACGAGCAAGACACTAAGATACAGCTAAAAGCCGAAAAAGGTGTCAACCGAGACAGCCTTCAATAAAAAATCTCTAGCCAAATAAATAAAGAGCAGGCGGAAGCAGCTTAAAACTACGACGGCACCAAAGACGAGGTGCTCTTTAAAAATCTGGTGTAAAATTCAAAAACTGTTGGAGCATTGAAAATATCTAAAAATAAGTCACTATATAACACAAGGTTAATTAGTAAAGAACAAAGAGAGATTCACTTCAATAAGATCATCTTGAGATATCAACTTTAATAAAATTAACTTCAGGAATAACATACAAATAATAACATAAAATAACAAACATAATAATAATAATAATAATAATAATATTAATATTAATAATAATAATAATAATAAACAAATTAATAAAATAAACAAAATAAATAAAATATAAATGAATATAACCAAATAGCATTTATAAATAATATTAAATAATATATACTGTTGATAATAAATTCAAGAAAATGCTATACATTTTTATTTTAAGATTTTAAATAACTTCAAATACTAATTCTAGCTCTTAGTTCAAAATATATCAGATAAATATTATTCAAGCGACTCCTTTTAACTTGAATGCCTTGCGAGCCAGCTATCAGTAAACCAAATCTTGGCCAGAATCAACCGGCCAAGTCAACGAACAGCACTCGAGGCGGCTCCCACCAAATACAGAATAAATAAACTATAAATATAAACCCGCTGTGGCAGCCAAAAGAGGTAGCACAAAGAAATAAAGCGGTAACAATGGCAATAATCACAGTTAAGGCAGTCGTGTGTTAAGAGCCAATAGAAATTGGCGAAACAATTAAGCCAAATGGAGTCAAAGCAAATAAGCGCAGCCTCAAACACACAAAAGCAGGGAAAACGGGCAAACCGACAAACAAAACACTCGTAAAATGCAGCAAAGAGGCAAAAAGAAAACAATAAATAAAAAAAGGTAAATAAACACGCATAACGATTCCTTGATAAGAACGGACAGTGCGGCCGGGGAGTATAAGGCAGGCACCGCCACAAAACGTTGAACTCAGCGGCAGGGCATTAATGATTTATCGAATAATTAATATAATATTTTTGGAGGCATAATTAATTGGTTAATATATCTCTATAGACATGATATTGTATATAAATTAATCAATTAATTATTTTTGGAAAGTCAATAATAAATTCCCGCTTAAATGGACTTCTTATTAGAGTTTATATTATATTATATTATAAATATATATATTATATTATAAGTATATATATTATATTATAAATATATATATTATATTATAAATATATATATTATATTATAAATATATATATTATATTATAAAGGTATAACTTTGAACTCTAATTTATCTAACTAAATATATTTTTCCATTCCTATATTTTTGGTTATTGTTGACTTCTTAATATCTTTGATTTAGGGTTTATTTATTCTACTGTAGCGACGCACCTTAAGATAAATATCAAAAATAAATGTATATACGCATTTTTTGCAAAACCTTGATGATGATGATAGTAGTGATGATTATCATCGCAGGCGGGGCGCCCGCGTTCTTATCAGCTGGAAATGTTCCGGACTTATCAGGGCCCAAAGGCAAACACTTCTTTTTATTACCAGAGTTAAACAAGACAAATTATTACAGATGCTAGGGCTTTGAAGACTGGCGAAATGTGACAAAATAATTACTCGAATAAGAACTAGAAGCTGAGAGGTTTTAAGAGAAGTATTTATTTGTAGCTATATTGCCTAGAATTCCCAACTGGGTTTAGGTTGTAATCAAGCAATATTTTTAAATTACTCAGCAACGGATACTGAGGATGGCTCTGCATCCAAGCCTCCTGCTTGTCCTTAACAAGATCTTTGGATATTTTTTATCTTAAGTTGGGTTTTCTTTGTTTAAAAAAATGAGAGAACCCAAATTTTATTGAAACTAGAATCCAGTTGATTTATTGTTGAAAATTCGCTGTGAATTGATGAATTTACATTTGAAATGCACATCTTTTATTTTATTGAATCAGCGACAAATGAAATTCCAATTCGATTCCAATAAGTTCGCAACCTTCCCTCTCCCCCTGCCTGCCGTCTCTTTTGCTCCCAATTAGCAAGCAAAATGGAAGCAAGTTCAAGGCCGCGATCACATCTCTCTTTCCCTTTCTCTTTGTCGCTCAACCCCGCTCCCCTTCTCTTTGTCGCTCAACCTGACTCACCTGAAACTGAGCTCTCCATGCTGTGGCTGCTCCTCTGCCGGCGTCGACTGCTCTGCTGCGTAGGAGGTGTCGGCGATGGCAGCAACCTCTGACGTCACCGGGCGGTAAATCAAAGGCTTCACATTATGTTCGAAATCGTCCAAAAAGACGACGTCGTGGACGGGAATAATGCGATGATCGCTCACGTTGAAGTGCAGATCCCGAAAAGGCCCGTTAAACAGGCAGCGGAGCGGTGAAATCACCAGCTCAGCGTCCTCAGAAGGTAACTGTAAAGATATAGGAAATAAATAAGTAAATAAATAAATAAATAAATAATTAAATTAAATAATAAGGATATGGAAAATAAATATACTATATTATTTTAAGTAGATAAAACAAGACGAGCAAATTTTTTAAGATTATTGGAAATATGTTGCAAACGTTATTAATGAAAAGCGAAAGCGATAAAGCAAATTTAATATGTGAAACAAACAATCTACAGATTGAACAATATAAAGTCGTATAATAAGGTTAAACTGATAAATTAAAAATGCTTACACACAAACAACAACGCAACGCTGCAAACAGTGAGAAGAACTTGCTAATTATCACATAATATTTAAGCATATCCCAGGTCATGTTAATTATCAGCGCTGGTAAATACCCCCAAATGATGGAATTTTTATCATTTTCATATTATTGCAGTATTTTTGTACATTTTAAAGCAACTACAAGATATTATATCACAGATAAGAAAGTTAAAGAGATGAATAATAATAAAGTAAAGATGGGGGACTCATTCAAGTAGTTTTTTTTTTTTATATTAGTTGTGTTACAAACCAAAAGATAGGCTTTTTAACTATTAAATATATTTAACTGTTCAAAAAATTAAAGGATTCTGTCAATTTGCATTACTTGCTTTTAAGGCATTAATAATAACTTAACTAAGTTTTATAATGTGACTTATTTTCACCTTGATTTTGCCATTGGTAGCTGAGAACATTAGAAACGTTTTGCGGTTGAGATTTGATAGATTTTAAAGATAAAGATTAAATAAAGCGGAGATACGAAAGGCGAATTAAATAAAATGCAACACACACGCGCACACATTGACACAAACGAACACGGACACACAGATACAGCACACGTGCGCGCGCGTGTGTGTGTATGTAGAACGGACAAGAAGAAGACAAAACTTTCGACACGCGTTGGGTTTGATTTTGTATTTTCTTTTCCCCACTATTTTTCTTTACTATTTTTCATTGGACTTTACTTTGATTTTTTTTCATTTCATTATATGAGATTTTTCATACATTTATTCATGTATTTGTTGTTGTTGTTGATTTGCGGTACATTTTAGCTATATTTCTTCATAACTGTATCGTTATTTTTGGTTGGTAATTTTTGGCTTTATTTTCACTTAATGTTTGTTTGAATCTTATTCCAATTGACAAACATTGAGACAGCCACACACAAGCACATAAAAAAATAACTAAAACGCGAACGCCACTTGCACAATTGAAAATAACAATATTAAGCTGCGTCTGCGCTCTCAATCGCTTGCAAAACAAAACAAAAAAGCGATCGCAGATTTTTTTGTTTTCGTTCTGCCGCCACTTGGACAGCGCTGCCGACGCCGCGGACTAGTGATGGGCGGTAGTCTGTCTTTCTCCGCAAGACACGACACGAGCATACGATGTCACGACAAGGACTTTGAAATTCCAGAGCAGTATTGAAGCTTAAATATCGAGCAAAAGCTAAGAAAACATATTATGTACAGTAGGCCTACTCAATTTTTCTTATTAGACTTTATTACTTTATTAAAAAAACCACTTACACACTTCTTAGACAATGCGAGACAAAAGTATCGTGCTTATGATCACGGTCCATGCCCATCTCGAATGCGTACAGAACAGCTGGATCTTCTGATTGCCAAAGTCTGGCAATGTCGGTCGCGATCGGCGCTGCCAGATGGCTGATATTTATGTTCTTTTTTTTGTCAAAAAACCGACAGTTCGATTGATGTTTTGACAAAGTCATTTTTGGCTTTACTTATATCATAAATATTACATTCTTGGTCACTCTCCCGTTGTTGAATATGTTTCTGTTTAGCTAAGTTCTCCACCTTTTTATTATTGCATTCAGCACTTTTATAACAGTTTCAAATTGAGCGCTATAAAATTTTTCCCAATTTCATCACCTTATTTATGAAAGTTTATAGATTATAATTATAGTCTATTTCCTTTACATATTAACTTGTTTATGTTTACATATCAACGAAGCTTATGGCCAATACATTGATGATGCAATCAATACCTTACCTATAAAAAAAAGAAGGATTTTCCCTAGAAAAGTGGCCAGCGAAATAATATCGAAATATATAAAAAAATATATCGATATTTAGATTTTTTTTTTCTATCGTATCGATAAATCTACTATTTTCTATATTTTTCACATCCCTACTGGCAAATAAAACTCCCAGAGCGGGCATTAAATTTAACAAATTGTAGTTATAGAGCGAAATAAAAACTTCCGTCTAGTCTGCTATCCGATCGGGTGAGTGTCCCACGAAGCTGAAACTATTTACTTGACGTAAATATTGCAGAAATTCTCTATAAAAAATAGTTAGGCGCTGTTTGATGCAATTCAGTTACAGGCACACACACACACATGCGGCCTTCGGCTTCTGTGTGAGTAAATGTTTGTGTTAATTAAGCGGCAAAAACAAGCCACGAAATTGGAAAATAAACGAATTTCTCAAAGGTTCAGTTGTGCCTAAAGCATCCATTATTAAGATGGTGTGTTGTTGGAAGTGTAGCCCCTGCAAATTGTGCAAATAAAACAACAATATCGCCGCCGCCGCACATGTACATTCGAGTGCGGTGGTGGTGCTTGGGTGCGAGAGAGATGAAGGGAGCGCCCTGGGATGCACAGAACCGCCGTACTTTTCCCTCTTCTTCATTTTTGTGCTGATTTCCCCATAAAAGTAATGTTTATTTATTTATCATTTTGCAGAGTTGTGGAAATCGGAAACAATTCGACAGAAAGGCATTCGGAAAACAAACATCTACAGTCTCGGACTTCATTAAACAAACATCACCAAGGAAAGAAAGAGGTTAGTCTTACTATCACTGAATGTATACATTCGTTTTTCATGGGAATTTTGAATATTAAACGTTATTTTGCCTTACAGAACACCATGTCGCACACGATCCTACTGGTGCAGCCGGGCGCCCGTCCGGAAACGCGCACCTACTGCGATTACGAGAGTGTAAACGAGTGTATGGAGGGCGTTTGCAAGATATACGAGGAGCATCTGAAGAGACGCAACCCGAACACCCCCACGATCACCTACGATATTAGCCAACTGTTTGACTTCATCGACACGCTAATGGACATCAGCTGCATGGTTTACCAGAAGAGTACCAACACGTACGCCCCGTACAACAAAGACTGGATCAAGGAGAAGATCTATGTGCTGCTGCGCCAAGCGGCCTTCAGTCCCAATGCCTAGGATACCAAATACATATATAGCTAACCAGAAGTTAAACTAAGCATAAACATTAAACATTAAAACGGAAGACAAGAGAATACCATCAGCAGCAACAGCAGGATGAACAGTCACACGAAAAGCATTGGGAACAGGGGAAGCTAACTTCAACTCGAGAAGACTACGATCAATGATGATTTCTTCCATCTCTTCTGCCACCCAAAATCACAACACACAGCAGCAGAGCCCAACAATGCGACAAACACAAAGAGAATGAGCAACTGTTTAACTTAGAAATGGAAAACTTACTTTACAAGTACTAATATAATGTATATATACACTCAAATGACGACTATGTGTTTTGAATGAAGAGTTGTGTTCATTATTGTGTTGCTACCGGATGGATAATAATACTCTGCCTCAAGAACATTAGCAAATATTGTCCTGATGTCTTCTATGCTAGTTTTTTTTGTAGACTTGATAATAAAAGAAGAATGTTCTGTAACATTTAGGTACTCTTAACGACTATCTGATTCTGTTTCTAAGTCTACTTATTTGTGAACTCATTCTAGTAATTCGCTAACTTATTGTGATAATAGATACAGATAGTAACCAATTTTAGGCTTAGGGAAATCGGTTCTAATCGTTCAAAGGCTTATATATATAGCTGTGCTATGTGTTGGTGCTTATTAAGCTCTTGAAACGTTTGCCTCGCTCTTAGCCTCTGTGTATGGGTCAGCAACAATAGTTTACTGCAAATGAAAGCTGCCACTCAATCGAAGGGAACACAAACACAGCCGCCTGCCTCAAAGGTTTGTCACGATGTTTTCGCCTATAAACCACCCTTTTGCCGGCAATAAACCCCCATTATCCACTGACTTCAACTGTGAGTTCCGACCGGTGTTTTTATGGCCAAATTAAACAAAGCTCGGACCTTTGCTCACAGATATGTAGATGCTTAAATGACCTTGCCGGCGGCGTTCGTTACCCAATCCCCCCACACATATGATCCGATACGATCTCTGGGCTGGGCTGGGTACTTCGAATCGGTTGGCTGCGCGCTGCACTGCATTGAACTTGGCATGCGATATTTAATTAGCCCCACGGCAGCATATTATTTAATATAATTAACCAGTCAGCAAATGTGCGATCTTATGTTTTGTATGCATCGAGCTAAGAAATACCGATTGTTATGGGAATATATATATGCAGGGGTGCCAGGGAACTCGCTGATCGGTTTCCAAATCCATTAACTGCTATCAAAAAATATGCCATAGAATATAGGTCACAAAGATCGTCGTGAATTGGTATTTCTTACATTTTGTGGCATATTTTTGAATACATTTTTAATGAGTTTTTAAATCGATGCGAATTCTCTAGCCTCTAAAAATTAAATTCTTGATCCTAAAGAGTTCTAAATATTAAAGCTCACAATTAGGGTATAAAATGTAGGTAATAAGGGCATACATTTTAAGTAAAAAATGTTCTTATCATTAGACTTATATTTGTCAGCATTAATTAACGAATTTAAGATATTTTGGATATCCTAGTTGGGAACTATAATTATTTTAGACCACTATATTCGACTACTACTTAGATAAAGAACCTTCTAATATATACCGATATGTTCGATACCTCCCGATAAATAATTTATAGAATTTTTCGATATTTTCGATAATACGAAATAAAACAAAAATGTATTCCCGATAAAAACTTCAGTCAAGTGTTCATGGACCGGATATTCTCTGCGACTCCACCGATTTTATAGGGTCAGGCACAAAACTGTGGCTCTAGCAAAAATCGCTTATATAGTTTAGTTTTTTGTGTTCATTTTCTTTTGAGAATATTTTTTCAAACTGGTTTTGTTGTTGCATTGCCGCCACCAGCCGCACTTTCAATGTCAAGTTAGAGTAAAGTGGCTACTTTTGGTAAGAACACAAATCGAGCGAGACGGCGACATACGCTATGCCCCTCTCCCTCTCTCAATCTCTGTCTACCAGAAGCGCACACATTCCGCACCGGAGATTGTGATTCCTCTCTTTCAATTCGTTAAATTCTATTCTTAAACGGAATTACAAGTGTAATTGGCTAAACAATAAAAGCGTTAACAGCTAGGTAGGGTAGGGGGGTAAATAGTAAGTGTGTGTGGACCTGGCTAATGGCGACTCTGCCGCTGTGCCTCAGCCGCAGTCTCCACTTCATACTCGTACTCCAGCTCCAGCTTCGGTTTGGATCGGCTGCGCCGGCCGCTTGTCGCCGGGGATTTCTTATCCTTCTTCTTGGCCGATTTCTTGGCGGGCACTTTGATATCCTGTGTCGGTGATATTTAATTGTTTTTTGTTTAGTTTCGGTTGTGTTTGTAAATATTCCCGAATTTTTGGCAATTTTTGGAGCCGAAGCTGTAAAACTTTACGCGCACTCTGAGTGGAAAAACTGCAACTGAATGGAAAAGCGACGTAGAGCTCGCTCGAAAGCTCTCACAGCTTCTCATCTCGCCGGGGCTGAACTCGTTTTCCATTTATTACTAATTATGGTAATTTTTTTAAAAGTTATTCGCAAGCAGGATCTTCGAATTGAAGTATAATTATGATCTTTATCTTCCAATTAAAATATTTGAGCGATTATCAATGCTAATTTGACTCAAAAGGTCAGCTGTGTTCCTTGAAACTCATTTTTTACTAAGCGTTTCTAAGCGTCAGTTTAAGTAATCGTTTCAAGGAGAATTATCTTACAAAATTGCCAAAAATCGGAGTATAAAACCAGTTAACCAGGAATACTTTACCTCAATATCATCGGCATCCTCATCATCGTCATCGTCCTCATCGGACTCGCCAAAGTCGCTGTCCATTTCCACCTCCTCGCGCTTGCCGGAGTCACTCTCGTAGTCGGCATCCTCCTCATCATCTTCGTCGTCGTCGGTGTCGGCTTCCACGAACTCCTCACTTAGCAGATCCTTCTGCATGCCCTCCTCCTCATCCACCTCCATTTCGCGCTCCACTTCCACTTCCTCTTCCTCGTCCTCCTCCTCCTCATCTTCCTCCTCATCGACACGCTCCGCTTCCAAAGCCTTATTAAAGGCCGTCTGTGAGAAGTTATAGATGTCGCGGTATGTGCCATGCTTCAGACGGTCCATCAGAGCCTTCTCAATATGGTTATCAATCTTGGCCGCCACCAGGGCCTTCTCTTCGCGCCTCGCCTCACGACGCTCGATTTTGGTGGACAGCGGAACAATCAGCTTCTGGCGCCTCAGCTTTAGCTTGCGCATTCGCATTAGATACTGGGTTATCTTGAGAAAACGCTGCTTGTTCTTGGCGATCATATATTTGGGCCAGAAGACCAGATTCTCATTGATCTGCTCGATGGCCTTCTCAAAGTTCCGCGACAGCTTGATCCGTTCCCACATCTTGCTGGGCATATGCGATCTCTCCGCCGTTTTGATGAACAAATATATAATGCCCTTCTCCTCGCGAACGGTGGCATACTGCGAGTTGGCCAGCGGACAGGTGCGGCGGGTGCAGAGACCCGTCAGGTTGTACTCATGGCGGCAAAAGGTACGAGTGTCCGTCCTAAAAAAGTTTTAAATTCATTTAAACGCTTATTTTGACATGATTCGAATTCAATTCAGTGCGCATTCGAAAGGTACACAAAGAGTCTTAACCATTTATATATTTTATTTAAATGGTTAACACACTTGTGCCTTTTTTTGTCATTCTCGAACGTACGCTGCATTTTCTCATTTAAAATTAATGAAAACTCACTTGACTTTGTGCGAGCAAAACGATTTGTTGATAATGCTCCAAACCACCTGCACATAAGCAATAATAATAATTAGGCTATAAAGAATAGAGTTTGCATGGGCCAATACAACTTACATCGTCGTGCTGCATGGTGCGGCGGCTTGGTTTTTAAATTTAATACAAAAATATTGAAACACGTGCAACAAACGCCGCGTTAAAAAAACACATATGGTTGCATGTTATCGATAAGCAGGGGCTATCGTGCGAAGTGTGCTATCGATTGCGGGTCTAGCGGTGACGCAAACCAATGATTAAATGATATCCTATAATTTATATGAATTTTCACAATCAATTCAATCAATTGGAAGTGATATATATTTTAGTAGTAGTTTTAAATGTATGTTTTTAGATAAACAAATGTTTAATGGTTTTTTTTTTTATAACTTCGCTTTCAGCACTAATTTTTCAGTCCGGCAACGCCGTCTTGCCTTGCGTGGTCACCCTGCTTTAGGCCATGCAGACTATAGATTGCAAAACTGTCGTGCGCGTATTTTGGGTTATGTTTCCCCTGCGCGCCAAAAAATAAAAGACCGCATTCCGCACAACCGGCGTCACCGTGATTAACCCACCGGTAAGCGGCAGCTGAAGATAACACCGGCAGCAGGAGCTCTATGTAGACAGGCAGACAGAAGCAACGATGATCGACCAACTCCTGCCGCTGGCGGCCACCGGGCTGCCCATTCTGGCCATTATCTTTGTGCTCGGTCTGACCATACACAGGGGCTACATAAATGTACGGTAAGGATATGTGAGCCGCCTACTTGATGCCAAACTAAGTCCGGATGCATCCACAGGTCCCGCTACAATGCCCGCGTTAATTGCTGGTTCTGCAGCGTCGACACAAGCGTTCCCTATGCCGAGCGCAACAGCTGGACCTGTCCGCACTGCGAGCAGTACAATGGCTTCACCAAGGATGGCGACTACAACCGGGACATGACCTCGCAGCGGGACTGCAGTCAAGTGTCGCAGAAGAGCAGCTCGCATGGCAGCTCCAGCATCTGTGCGAACTTCTACTATGCGGATGTCCTGGGCTCGAGCCCCACCGCGTCCATTATGGCCAATAATGGACTGTGCGATCAGTGTAATGAGGCGCAGCGACTGAAGGTGGAGAAGCTGTCACAGTTTGAGCCCAAGAACGAGGGACGGTTTGATCAGGAAGTGAAGGTTTACAGGTGAGAAGGAGTATGAGAGCCACAAGAAGTAACTATTAATATATAAACTATTTACAGAGAGCAACTGGAGCAGCAGTTTCGCCTGTGCAGCAGCTGTGAGCGGCATGTGAACAAGATCCTGCACGAGAAGAAAAAGATGGTGCTGGGCTCCAAGTTCCTCAACTTTATAATCAAGGGAGCAGCGCTCCTGAAGCAGCCGTATATCAATCGCTTGGTCGCAGCCCAGAGGCAGCGGAAGTTGCAGCGATATCGCTATGTAATGATCATCCTGACGAGCGTTAACATTCTGTGCCTGCTTTTCCGGCTGCCACTGGCAACCAGCGAACAATTCAGGAGTATTCTAGGACAATCCGTAGGCTCAGTTCTGTTCTATGCTTACTCGCATGCATTGGCCCTAGTCCGAGTCCTGGGTTCCGCTGTGATGGCAGCTCTCGCGGGACAGCGAGACTTGACTACTAAAATAGTTTTATATTTCAGCACTGTTGGCAAGTTCTTGCTGTATTCCGTGGGCCTGAGTCACCAACAGGCCCAGCAGGCCACTTTCGCCTCCTGTTTTATTAGCATTTATCCGTATGCCATGTTGGCGCTCAGTTTCCTCCACAAGATCAACGATGGCCTTAAGTTTACGCGATTTACGGTCATTCTGCTCCTGTGGAGTGCGTACACCAAGGGCATCTCGTTGCTGGCACCACACATCGATGGGATCTCCTTTATAGTGAGTATAATACTTGTATTATTTGGTGTAATTAATAGAAAATAATCATTTCTAGCTGCTGGGCAGTGTGGTCACAATCGGCCTGCTGATCACCAATCGCTCCAATCTGCTGCGACAAGCGGCGGCCCAGGACGAGTCCGCCGGCGAGAGCTTCCATCGGCTGTGTGCGGACGAGTGCATCAGCGACGAGGAGACGCTGAGCATGCTCAGCCAGCAGTTGAGTGATTGCAGCAATCTATCCCTGCGCTCTCCCACGGTTTGCCACTCCCCAGCACCGACGATCTCACAGAGGACGGTCAGGCCCCAGGTAGCAGTGCCTGCATCATCCATGCTGTCTCTGGACTCACTGCATCTGTCAAGCCAGCGTATGAATGAACAGCAGGCGTGGCGTTCAAATTATGGTGGTGGTGTGGCCGCGTCACCATCCACAGTGGTCAGCGCCGCCCCGCCAGTGCATACACCACACCCAGCCATGATGTTCCAGCAAAAACAACAGCACATGATGATGCGACAATGGAATCAGAATGGGGGAGCCAACCACAGTCTAGCCAATGGCCAGCGGGATTTCGCCAGGTCCACACAAAGCCTGCTGATGCCATCACGTTTGCCGGCTGGCATAATGGGCGGCAGAAGCAACGGTTTGGGCGGTGACGTGAGTGCCTGGCTGGCGACCAATCAAGGCATGAATCAGGATCTACGCACCGCCAGTCTAATGCCTAACCCTCGCCACTATCCTAGCTACGAGGAAAAGCAGACGCAGCTGCCACAGCAACTGTCACGCACCTCTTCACAGTCCTCTGGCTTCGAGTCGCATCCTAGGCCCGAATCCTTCCCGGGACCAGCGGCATCAGCAGGTTTTCCCCTGCGGGACTATAATTGCTCGGTGGCATCTCCGCCGCCACTCTCCCCAGCGGCGGCCAGCGATTACCAGTTCGTTCGGACCACGCACCAAGCCATGCAGCCAGGCGATCTACTAAGAAAATGGATCGATGACAGCGCCAGGGCGCCACACCATATCCACTGAAGAGAGATTATACCGTATATATATATACAGAGAAAAAGAAAAAAATAAGACGGGAGTAAAGTTGTTTAAAAGAATCGTTTATAAGGAGACCCTAAAGACGAAGTACTAAATACCTCTTACAATCTCTCTTCTTGATATATTAGGGTTAACTAAATTTTTGTGTTCACCAATTGTTTGTCAAACCCCCGGCTCAGGTTCAGGTTTAAATAAACCTATTCTTTTTAAGGAGGAGGCTCTCTAGTGTTCATCTAAGGAAATAGGAGTACAGCTTAGGCAACCAATTTTTTCAATAAACCTATATACATATTATTAACCTCAGTTTTTAAGTATTAATATAAAAAAGGTCAATTTCTTTTTTATATAGAAATTTTAATAATTTATGGAAATAAAAGAAAAAGTGAAATTTAAATATTGTTTGTATATAAACCCTCGACTTTTAATATTCGGTAATAATAAATAATAATATATATATAAATATATAATATATAAAAATATATAATATATATAAAAATAT
>VNKC01002815.1:0-65409 GCA_008042775.1 Drosophila pectinifera
ATAAATAAATAATAAATAATAAATAATAAATAATAAATAATAATAATAAATATAATAATAATAAATATAATAAAAGCCTGAGCTTAAATTAAATATTAGTTAAAGAAATATGAGGGTCAAGATAAACCCATAAACTTATGGTAGCAAATATGTAAACACAAAGAAAGTCAGAATAAAATACTTTCCCAGAAATTTAACTTAAAAATGGGACAAAGAAATTTTCCCCAAAAAATATTCTCACAGAACTTCAAAAGATTTTAATCGGAATAATAATAAAATAAAAGCCTGAGTTTAAATTAGAAATTATTTAAAGAAAAATGAGGGTCAAGATAAACACATAAACTTATGGTAGCAAAAATGTAAACACAAAGAAAGTCAGAATAAAATCCTTTCCCAGAAACTTAACTTAAAAAAAGGACAGAGAAATTTTCCCCAAAAGAAATTCTTACAGAAAAAAAATTCTTACAGAAGAAGATTTTAACCGAAATAATTTCTCCGAATAAAAACTGACCGCTAACATTTTTCAAAAGCTCTTTAAATGGGATGTTTGGATTAATTGTTCCACTTCTTTCAAATAATAGAATGCCATTTGAATAACTTACTCTAAAACGAACTAAACATTCTAGAAGCTCTTTGTAAATTATAGTTTTCAACTTTTTATTGACCATAAAACCCTGCAAAATTTATTTCAGCTAATTATTCCTGACCAACTATTCATCAACTCTTCAGAATCCCCTTTAAAAAGAATGCATTTCCTTCTTTCACAAAAAGAAAGAAAATTTTGCCCTTGACTGAGCTAATTTCCCCTTTTGCCAAAGTCTACCAAGAATATTGCTAATATAATTTCATTATTGGCTTTTCTGCCAGCAGAAAGTCCAGGAGAAATTCGTTTGCATTTCGAGGCGAATTTCGCCAGCAACCGAATACATTTTGCAGAGGCTTTTCCACTTGTGACTTTTGAAGGCTCGGAAAACTGCAAAAGTCTCTCATTCAGTTCTATAAATAGCTTAAGCCTCAGAACTTTTCAGGGGGGCTAACTTTTTTGTGCTATGTGCACAGGGGGCGATTCCATAGCAATTAAATTGGAAATGTCAATGGTTAGAGCGGGGGGAAGAGGCAGGACACAGGACACTGGACGGGAGCTCGCTTAATTGAAAAAATTAACTCCGGACAACGGACAAATACAAATAGGAGAGGTCGTGGCAGATCTAAAAGGTGACTGGAAATTGGCTTTAAAGGCGTGTGGCAGCAAATTTGCCAGCACAAAACACACACATCACACACAGGACATTTGCACAGCACACACACATACAAAACAGCCAGGACATCTAAAAACTTCCGACTCTGCAGCACGATGAGGTTGTCAACGCTGATGAAATAATGTACCCTTTCCCAACAACTGTCTGTTTGCTATGAGATACTTTTTATCCTTTACTCCTTTATTTAAAATTTAAAATAAATATTCTTGGGAAAATTGAAATAGTAAAATTAAATATCTTAAAAATAATAGAAGCCATTTCCTTCTCTAAGTTAGGCATACAATTTATACAACTTAAAATAAATATTCTTGGGAAAATTGAATTAGTAAAATTAAATATCTTAAAAATAATAGAAACCATTTTCTGCTCTAAGTTAGGCAAAGAAAATGTATCCTAGAAGCTTGTCGCTGCTCTTAATATATATTAATTTCTTTAAAACAGTTTTAAACTAACCTAATCTACTAGATAAGTTCAGTTTCCTTTATATATTAATAAACCAAGTTGAGTTAATTCAAACTCATCTCATCCCAGAGTATCTCAAGTTAATTCAAACTTATCTCCTCCCAGAGTATCTCAACTTCGTTAAAGTTCAAGGAAACTTTATTTTACCCTTTAATGTGGCAGCCTGTCTGCGTACTTGTAAGGACTCTCTGTCGGCTCTTTTCCGCTCGTTTCTCACTCCTCGCCTCCTCGCTGGTACATTGTAGGGACACTGCACTGTTTATATGCTGTGTGTGTGTTCACTGTCTGCGACTTGCTCCGGGGCCCGCATGTTGGATTTACACTCCTCTTTGGCACAGGCTCGGCTCGGCTCGGCTCTTTAACCCCTAACCTCGACCTCACCGCTCCCAGCATTTATTGGATTCTCATTTTTCAATCCTATCTGCGAGATGCAATCGAAACCAGTTTGCCAAACATTCGAACATTCGATTCCCAAAATGTAAACGAAGTCCGCAAATTAGTTAACTCGAAAATCTGTTGAAATTCACTGAACGATTGCTTGAACTTTTCCATGTAAAATCAGAAAACATTCAAGGATACTCATTAGGCAGGAACTCGGCGGCGGCTCCTTCTGAATTGTTGAGCCAACAGGATTCACCCCCGCACTCCATTTTTTCAATTGCAGAGCTCGAACAAAAAAAAAGTTGCCAAGTCTGCAGTGCACTGTGAGAAAATAAACTCTCAGCGGCACAAGGACTTGTAAGCTGGCAGTGGAGGAGGCTGTTTAAATTTCATTAAATGAGGAAATTCTAGGGGTGAATTATGGGGTAGAAAGGAGGGTGGGAAGTGACGGGGAGTTGGGAGTCCTGTGAACCTGTTCAAGTGCTTTGCCTCCTGGTTAAGGTAGCTGTATATATCGAAAGATAACTTCTTGTTAACGAAGTGGAAATACGCTGAAAAGAAGAAATATAACCAGAAAAATTATAAAATAATTAGGTAATAAATAACAAAGTTATAATTGTACTTATGAGACGTAAAATAATATTTATTACTTTGATTTATGGAGATACCAAAAATGTTTAGCTTTACCTATTATAAATATGTGAAAAGTCTTGTACTTATTAACCTAAAAATTTCATTTTAATTAAAGCAAAAGTTGGAGTTAATTTTCCTAATAAAATTCTTAATAAAGATTATCCTAATTTTAACATAAACTTCCCTTTTAAGGATCACAAATCTTCGTTAACTTTTAACTAGAGTTTTCACCAGCCCAGAAGACAAGCGCACCTACCCCAATATAGCTTTCCCCTTGCCTTTTCCAACAGAAGAACGCATTTATAACCTCCTGACAGCTCCTCTCCCTGGAAAGTTGATATAATATCCTCGTTTTTTCCCCGAGGAGCGAGGAAAAGCGCTGACTATTATACCAACAACAGCAACAAATACGACAGCAGCGATGACGTTTTAATTATGTGTGCCTGGAGGAGAGCGGAGAGCGGAGGTTGATTTAGGGGGCGAAGCCGAGACACTCGCGAGACAGTTTCAGCGGCATTTTGCATTCGCAATTCGCAATTCGCAGCTCCTGAGCCCAGGACGAAGCTCAACTCGGTTTGTTAATTCGCAGAAGGGTTGGGGAAAATGGCGGGAAAATAGGGGCTGCCAGAGTAGGGGCTGCCAGAGTAGGGGGGCTGCCAGAGCGGGGGGCTGCCGGGGAATGAAAAGTGAATTCAAAACGGAAACATTGCAAAAATGCGCCAATGCAGCAAATGCTCAACTCGAGCAGGGGTTTTGGAAAACTCAAAGGGGGGGTGAAAGTTAAGCGTCAGTCTGGAATCCATATTTTGTAATTATCCTACACTAAGCTAAATTACCAGGCATAAGTACTACCTGGAAAATTACACAAAATGCGTAATTTAACGCGACGCTTTCCCTTTAATGGAACATAGAGAACTTCTGGGAAATCTGTTTCCACTAGCTTAAGCCCTCTTGCCACTCTATATAGTTATTTTCTTTTTTTCCGAGCTTTTGGAGCAAATTAACAAGCGTAACAAAAGCGTAAAAAAACATGCAAATCTACACAACTAACTCCCTGCTATATAGCTATAGATGAATGCCATAGTCAGGCAAAATAAAATATATATAAAAACACAATATTGGTCACAGAAATGGATTAGAAAAGAGTTTTGAAAATACGAAAATAATGTATCCAATGTAGATATATTTAAGTAGATATATTTATTTAATGTATTATTTATTTTTTATTTTTATTTATTTATTTAATTTAGATATATTTATTTTTATAAGCTTAAAACATAAAAATACATTATTTTAGTATTTTAAAAACTCTTTTGACCATTGTTATACTTTAGTGATTTTTATTTTTTAAGTTTATCAACTTTATTTTATAATAATTTATAAGATCTTCTGATACTTGCAATCTAACGTTGGTTTCTCCAAGCAACACACTTCCAAATATTGAAATATATATCTCAAAATGCTTATAAATATTTATATTAAAGCCTGGATTTTATTATAGTTTTTTTCTTGCAAGTTTCATAGCTTTAACTCTTATTATTCTGACCTCGACTGTGCACGCACGCATATACAATCAGCAGTAGAAATGTTTCCAAAGGGTGTCGTTGTCGCTCTCGTTTTGTGGCTGCTTCTTCTCCCCGCTCCCCCTCACCTTGAGTGGCCTTTGGGGTAGAAGAGGTGGCAGCCTGAGGGTGGGTGGCAGGGTGGGTACGAGCTGGGGTTAGACGGCAGCCTTCCCCAAGCAATTCCCACTCGAGTGAGGCCTCCACAACATGGGTTAATGTACTTTGCTGCAGCGGCGTCTGCTTGACTGACAGCCTCCCTTAACAGCCCCTCCCTCGCCCCTTTCCCTTCGAGAGGCCTAACTGGAGGGGATACAAAAATATACAGAACCGTTGAACATTTCTAACATTTAATTTCGTTCTGTAATTGCGGAAATTTTCATTGAAATGAATTAGCTTTTTCAGCTTTTTGCCTAGCAATTCGACTTGCATTGGGGTGGGGCTAACTAAGTTAGTCATGGGTTAATGTCTGCTATCAATGTCATGGTCACATGGGAACAATGAATATATGATGAGATAAAGGGTGAGTTTTAAGGGAAAGGTCATGAGTGGGATTTAGTCTGGAAATATGTGATAAGGTCAAAAGATTACCATAAAATACCAGTTAAAATTCGATTCTGAAGAGAATAAATAAGGTTAAAGTTTTCTAGCTAAAATATATAGTAATAAATTGATTCATAGTCAGCATTCTTTATAAAATAACGTTGATTACGATTTATACTTTAAAAAACCAAGTCCGTAATCTAATCATTAACCCATATGTGGTCCATTTATGTATAAAGCCGCCTTCCAAATCCCCAAACCATTGTTATCGGAAACCAGGGTTACCACCTCCTTCACAAGCGTAAAATGTATCTTTTAATTATATGCAGAGTGTCGGCTTGTACCCTGACAAATTTATAGTTTATTTAGTTAAATTCTCTATGGTTTGTTTCTGGCAATTGAGGCACATAAAAATTCATAAAATTATGTAAATTTTTTTGATTATAAATTCCCATTTTCAGCCTGAAAAAAAAACGTTATTACAAATCAAACTCTGCCAATTGGGCGAACAAATCATAATGAACTAGAGAGAGCTAAAAAAATATTAGGCCAGAAATTATAAATTCAAACTGAATTTCAAGCAAAAAAAAAGGATTTTTAGGGTACTCACCCCTAAAAAGGTAAAAAAATATGTGAGTGCTTTTCCGCAGGGTTGAAGGGTGAGAGCTGTCCCTCCTTTTTTGTTCTTCCTTTTTTTTTTTTGGGGTGAGAAACGCGTGCGCAGGCGCCTTTGACACCTGAGATGACAATTAGAATAAAAAGGGGAATATCACAAGCCGAAAGAGAAAGAGAGAGAGAGTGCCGGGAGAACCTCACTATCAAGTGAGCTGCAAATTAAAAAATCATAAAAAGCTGGAGATAAAAAACTCACTCCGAGAGCAGAAAAAATCTGGGTGGAGTGCGTCGTCAAATGGCGACACATAAACAGAGAGCCGCAGACAAATTTGCATAATTTGAACAACAAAAATAAAGAAGAAATAAAAAGAAACAAGAAGAAATAAAATGAAATAAGAAGAAATAAAAAGAAATAAGAAGAAATAAAAAGAAATAAAGAGAAATAAAAAGAAATAAAAAGAAATAAAAAGAAATAAAAAGAAATAAGAAGAAATAAAGAGAAATAAAGAGAAATAAGAAGAAATAAAAATAAATAAGAAGAAATATAGGAGGAGAAGGAGGAGAAGAAAACTAGTCAAGGAGAAGCGGTGGCGGCAGCAGAAAGTGAAGTTAACGAGGGGAGGAGGCGAACCCAAGAAGATGATTTTCGTGATGAGGGGAGGAGGCGAACCCAAGAAGCTGATTATCGTGATTATGCATGCAAACTCACACACGGCAGAAGAAGAAGCAGACGCGGGACAGGTCGAGAGACAATAGAATTATGAGGTGTTGAGCGCTGAGTGACTAGCGGAACGGCCATAAAACCTCAGACGGGAAGGGGGAATACGCGTCTCTCGGCCCTTCAAAACAATGGATAGAAAGTTATGGCCAACATTGGAAATGGGAGATGATGCACTCCAGAAAGAAAACTAAAAAAACTAAAACCAACAGAAAAGGAAACTAAACGCAACACGGTTAATAAAGCGTTGCCAATGGGAGCAGATCCCAAAGAGGTTCAGCTACCTGAGATAAAGGGTAGCGCCAGAGGAAGTGAGTAAGGCAGGGGAAGTGATGCGAGGGTTTTCCTCTCTCTCCTCAAGAAATCGAATTGAATTTTAATGATTGGGTTGAGGAGGTACTCATTGGCCCGGCTCTAAGCATTGGGTCAGCTGTTGTTTATTGCGAATGGGTGTCTACTGTTGAGACAACAGATGAACAGGTCTTCCCCTCAATAAGAAGCTACCAAGTTCAGGTTAATTAGTGCATTAAGGGATGGGTCAAGAAAGGATCTTAAGGGGTTAATTAAAGAATGCACAAGTGGGGGATATTTTATTTACGTATGAATAAAAAGGATACAACTCGATGGCCTTAATATTAATATCTTTCATGTACTATGTTATATTTCTGGCAAAGAATTCAGAAGTATATGAATGTTATCACATTTTTCAAAGTAAATTCAATGATTTCCAGCCTGGACATCACACCCTTTCCTACCTCATCTATCCCAATATGATACCCTCCCCCATTTCACCCAATATCTGCGTACTTGCGATATCTGATCTGTCAGTTCAGTGAGCCTGCGTCCAGTTCAGGTGTTAATGACTTATTCCCCAGTCCGCACAAAGCCACGGACTGTCCTATTGTCTTGCGTGTGTTTTGCATGTGCGACCAAGTTGGGTATGAAATTGTAGAAGAGAGAACCCATAGGCCTATTGTTCCAGCCTGCAAATGGACAGGGGCCAACCCCAAAATAAGAGAATAAAACATAAAGCCAGGCCGGGCCTTTTGTGACACGCTCGTATCCGGTACCGGTGCCGGTATCAAATAATGGCTTGATAAAGTCGAGCCAAAAAAATACCTCCGCAAGTTCAAGTTCGCATCGAACCTGCCATCGATCGGGGGTTAGAGCCAGTCGAACTTGCAACTGCAACTCCGTTGCGATCGAACATGCTGAGCGAGTGCGATGATCGAGGGTAAAAACCAGCTTGAAGTGCAACTCCAACTCAGAAGCAAGCGAACATGCACTCAAGAAAATACTACTCAATAAGTTAAATAGAGAAAATGAAGGGTTTTTAAGAACATTTAACTGGTAAAAATAAGTATTTTCCTAATTTATAAAAAACAATACCAAATCTTAAAGGTCTGAACACATAAATAAATAGGTATGCAGATCATACTCATATTTTTTATATTCGTTTTTTTCTTAAACATTAATTGTGCGTTTTTAATAAAACCATTTTCATCTCAAAATAAAATTTCTTGTTAAATACACAACTTTTGGTTGGTTAAAAGTACAACACAATTTTTTGTTAGTGTATTTCGAAGCGGGGGTTGAATCCATAACTCCGAACCTCTATAACAACTTCTGCCAACGCCAACAGAATTCAGTTTGAAGGCATTCGTCGTTCGGTTAGGTTGTACATATATTTGGGTTCCGATTTTATCAGTGGGTCAAGTTCGGTACGAAAAAATACGAAAAAAATAAGAACTGCGAAACGAACCGTGCAAATGTATCTCAAAAATGCCGTGCAAACAAAGGGGATTTTTACAAGTGTAGTTACTCGTACTTAGTGTTAATTTCCCAGTGCAATATCAAGGGATAAATCCTAACCTATCCCAACTCTAAAAGAAAAATAAACGAAACTACCTGTGAATCAAGACGACTGCTTGACCTAAGCAAACAAAAAAGAAAAGTGCATTTTATACCTGGACAAAGGAAGAGTAAATCTCTACCTGTTCGAAAATCTCAAAACAGATCTCAAACAAAATGAAATATCTATCGCATACACACAAGGAGTCCTACACTCTGGTGGCCCGCAAGCGCTACATGAAGAATCTGCTGTACGTATCTCTCCGGTTTTTAACCTAATTAAATATTTAAAGGTGCCAGTCAGGAAAGTCTTTTAAGGATACTATTTGCAAAGTGTATTGATTCTACTTTCCAAGTAATCTATTTAATTTATTTACCAAAACGAACCCCATTTATTATACTTTCGTATCTATAGATAGGCATAAATGTCATGTAAGCAAATATTGACAATATTCTATGTAGCTCTCATTGTGGCCCTTTATGTCGCCTTGTGACATATGCAAAAATTATGCAAATTATTTGATTTGCCATTTGAATTCCAAATGGGCCTTAATTAGCCTTGTCTGCCTGCCAATAGCGCACTCTACGGGATTCCGATTGCAATTGGAAGGGAGTTAGGCATAAAATATGCAAATTTTCCATTTTCCATTTGGCCAACCCCCCATGCCATTTCCTCCCTCTCTCTCCCTTTTTGCAAAACTGTCAAATGTCATTTGTTTTTGGGGGTTTGTTTGTGCGGCGTGAAATAGAAAACAAACCGCAAAAATCGCGAGTGAATTATGGATTATTGGGATTCAAGAAGGGATATCTTCCAAGAACCTACAAAGATCGGCTTCCAAAAGGAAATCCCTTTTGTCACATTTCCTTGGCTTCCTTTAACTGTTTTGTTAATTAAATTTATGATTAATGAATGATGCGCCTGATGATGATGATGATGATGAGGCTTTTCCCACTTCCTTACCCTAACAGCTGTGCGAGGGATAAAATGTAGGGAAAATAATGTGTAAGGTGATATGGCTTAACCCTTTTTTGCCTTGCGGCGGAGTTCTTTTTTTTTTTTTGCACCCTCGTTAGGTGTTGTTTTTTGCGGATTTAGTTTTTTTGCAATTCAGCAAAGTCAACACAGAGGAAATTCTTCGATTCTGGCTGCTGTTATCAATTAGCTGGGATCAAACAAAAATTAGAAATATAAAGAAACCGTTAAGCCGAACGGTGGTAAATCACTTAGCCAAACCCACACATGCATATCCGCATGGCCAAACTGGGAATCTCCCTCAGGGGCCATGACTCCGCCGAGTCTTAGCCGAGTCTCCTCCATTCTGAGTTCAAAAAGTGCGCAGACGTGCAATCATAATTTGCCCAACTCGAAAAACTCCAACGCGACGGAGCCCGCACCCAGGCAAATGTTGAGCCAACGAAGTGACAAGGGGCTAGTACCAACTGGCGGTAGAATGGCCAGCAGACATGCAACGGCAGCAGCAGCAGCCAACATAATTAGAAGTCTGCAGTTGCGGAGGAAGTTGCATTAGCAGGCAATCAAAATAATTTGAGGCGTTTTATTCGCGAGCGAGTGTCGGTGGAAAACGCGCGCAGCAAACGCTAGCGATTTCAGTGGCGGCAAAAGTCGCGAGCGGAGTTTAGAGAGGAATATTTATATATTTCTATTTGAGAGTTAACTATAATTGGTATTAACAAATTAGATAATATATTACATTCTTTATCGATTACTTCATTCTATTTTAATTTTTAAATAATCTTGCCTAATAGAATTACAAAATATTTTACTTAATTTCATTTAAACATTCATAAATCCTAATTCCAATTAATATCTGAACCACAGTAAACTTACTTATTAATTCCTTGAATATCGCCCAAGAAACGCTCTCCCAAACACCTCTTAATAGTCACGCTGCTTAAAACGCACTCAAAACGCCAGCTTATCGCGGGAAAACCCACTCAATAGTAATAACTCGCGGAAAACTCAAACTAGTTTTCCAGCGACTTGACTCAATAAAAATTAGGCCATACCAAACGCCTGCAAGTCGCGTGGAAGACGCTAGGAATTTTCCTTGGCATGCGAAACTCGTTAGTTTTGTGTATTATAGCCCCCCGTTAATTAGCTCGTTAAAAATTATATGTATATGAGTCTAGAACATAAGTTGGAAGAGAGTGTTAATAAAAATATATATTGCCCCGGCAGAGTCGCGCGAAACTCCCAGCTGTTTTAAGCGCGCGCTGCCAACGTTGAGCGCTGTGTGTGCGGTAATAATCAGCGCCCGGCAACGTTTAACCCACTAACACCATATCACACCATCAGCGGGCAATTAAGTATTTAATTTAATCAGCCCATTCGGCCATCCATCAATCGCCTCAATCCGGCCAGCCGCCAATCCCTCAATGTCGCATCTTTGTCAGATTTTTTCGGCCAAAATGTGGCGGAAATGCGTTGCAAATTTCCAACCGGCAAGCGATTACAATGGACCGATATCGGCGGATAATGTTTATTTTAAGCCGGGCCAACGTGAGGCAATCCCGCTATGACAACCCACATCGCTCCATGGTTCGGAAATAATTGGAAATTAACGAGACCCCGAGGCGAAGATTTGACACCAAAGATTGCAAGTCGCGACCTTGTTGCTCTTCGCCCACATAATCTGCATATATATCTGTACATCAGATTATACATATATATATATCTATGAAAAATTATCAGGAGGGGGGTGCTAACATATTAGCCAAAGTCATAAAGCCATGACTAAGATGCGTGAACACGACACCTGGCCAATAAGGAAAAGCGCGCCAAATATTTTTGGTCGGCGATTTTTCGGCAAGGTGACAAAATGGGGATATAGGAAAGTACCTATAGTACCTGCCCCTTGCAGACTGCCTTTAGCCCGGCACGTGCAGAATATAGAAGCGCGTGCCTTGTCCACATTAATTCCAAGCCAAGGCACTCGGCTGCACTCGAAGAAAATGCTCTCAAAATATTTCTTTAATCCCCAGAAAATTAGAACTCTTTCTTACAATTTATAAAAATGTATATACAATATAATAGCTAGGAAATGTAATTAAAAATTAGACATTTACATATTCCAAATATTATTTTCATGTTTAAAAATACTTAAAATGATTATTAATATCTTAAAGAAAAATGTATAAATTAATTAACTTAGAGGTATTGTCCAAATTATATTATTATATTATTTATATATAATTTATTTTATATATTAAATATTATATTATAGTTTATTGAGTACCTTATAATTTGTGGTATGTAAATGATTTTATAAATATATTGCATCATTGAATATAAATTATTATATATATTATTTTATATATTATATATATTATACATTTATATATTTTAAAAATAGTTCACAATCTTATTTATTTATTGATATCACGCAGAAATTAATAAGTGAAAAAGAACCTATACAATTATAAATTTTAAATATTTCCTGAAAAGATATACATAAAATGTTGATCAAAAATAATATATAATATCATTAAAGTTAGTTAAAATATTATATAAAAAAATATTATATAAATCAAATTATTGCTGTTAATTTACTTATTTATCTTAGTAAAAATATTTAAGAGTGTAACTTAAGGGAAGAAGTCGAGGAATGGCACAAAACATAGCCATCCGTGGCCTTATAAATAGCCACGCTAACTGACTGACTGACGCGCTTCATTAATATGCAAAGTGGCTCGGCTCGCGACTCTTGTGCCCCCCGAGGGGCAGAGTAAGTCACCTGTAAGTGGCATCAAAAGTATCAACGTCTAAATGCTTATTACCAGCATTTTCATGCTGCATTTGCACTGGTCGAAACGGGAGGGAAACATGGCCAACAACAGGTTGTTCTGGGCCCCTTTTTGGCCACGTTTCCCCCCCAAATGGCAGCGATTGCGTGTCAAATTGAACTTGACTAAAGATCCGGAGGGGACAGGGGGGAGGGATCTGGTTTGGGGGTAAGGGGCCAGAATAAATGGGTTGTTGAAGGCGAATACTTTGCATACATATGTGCTATATGTGTTCTGCATATTTGCCAAGACTTCGGAGATAATTATGCAATGACTTGTTGCTCAGCAGAGGAAATATAAATGGTTCTTTTTAATTAAAATAATTCGTTATGGGCAATTGGAATAAATTATTTACTTAATTAGATATTTATTAATGAATTATTTACAGGATAAAGTCTGCCCCCTTGACCTTTCCTCTGATCTATCCCGCCTTATGATGTCCCAATAAAAAGATGCAGAGGTTGCAGCCACAACTGAACTCTCGGCTAATTCCCTCATAGGTCAGTTCCAAACTGTCCCATTTGAAACTCATACCAAAAGTAACGTCGAAAGATCTTTTAACAGCCCGAAAATTCACCCTTTCCTTGCCCAAACTGGCTTTAATTTGGGTCTACTTAGTCACTTAATCTCAATTTCAGTTTTTCGTAGGGATTCTGGGAAAAATCCTTTCCACTGACCGCACACAGCAGCTGCTGCCTATAATTTTTATAAATTTCTCCTCATCCTCGGCTACACTTTCACCTTTTGGCATCAGAACTTTCTTCCCGGCGATCGTGCGGCAATAAATTTCCTAATGCTGTCAGCAAATAAAGCGGGAAACAAGTTTCCCAAGAAAGTGTCCACGAAATTGTGTAATTTTTACCCCAAAAAAAGGTGAAATACACGCAGGACGATTAAAAATATGTAAATCAGGGAAAGGAAGTTTTTTATTCGAGGAAACTTTTCCGGCAAATTTGTGGCTAATTTATGAATCCAGCTCAGGTAGGAGCTGCATGCCGAAGGGTCTGGCTGTACCTTAGAGCTTAAGAAGGGATATCGCATCCTTAAAGGACTTCTTCGAGTGTCTGGAACGTGTTGCATTTATGAGGTTGAACGAAAGCGGAAACGAGTTTTCCTTGTGAAGGCAACCCCCTTGCAGGGCCTCTCCGCTCGCTCTCTTAGACAAAAGGAAACTGGGCAGAGACAAGTTTTCCACCCGGCAGCGGAAATGAGAAAAACTTGTGCGCAAATCCTTTTCGCCTGCATCGCGACGGCTGTCCTGGAACTAATTTTAATGACAATTCACGAGGCGCGGATGTCGCGACATTCGGGATAATGTGAAAATGAGCCGGAGGAGGCAAGGACCCGCTGGCCATTGCCAAAAGGAATCCACGGGGTGTGGCCATCCCTGAAAATGCAGATTTTCATCTTTCCAAAACCGCCTCCTTACCCCTTTCATTTCCGCGTCGCGGCTACTTTCTCAGCGGTTACTTGCCGCTCTTCGGCAGCCATTAATCATAGATGCAAAAAGAAATTAACTGCAGAGGAATTTTGGATGCAAGGAGTCGCAGAAGTGAATTAAGGAAGTGCAAGAAGGATCCTCTTCCGGAAATTGCTTAACATATCATGTTACATAGTTATTACTTTGCCTCTTATAATAATTTAATAACTAGAGTTTCAGAATTAAATAAAAATATAAAGGAAAGTAACATGTTCTTAATATTATTTTATAAATTGTAGCTGCTTCTTTTTCACCCACAGTTGGTTCTTAAAACTTCACCCACTTGATACACTTATTCCCGAATTTAAACCTGTATTAATTGAGTCATTTTCACTTCGATTTTTAAAAGGAATTTCCCGGGACAGTATTAATTACAGAGTGTCAGGCAATCTTATTATTCTGCCTCTTATAATTATTTTAAATCTGGAGTTTCAGAATTAAATAAAAGCATGAAGGAAAGTAAAATGTTCTTAATATTTTTTTATAAATTGTAGCTGCTTCTTTTTCAACTTCAAACTTCACCCACTTGATACACTTATTCCCGAAATTAAACCTGTATTAATTGAGCCATTTTAACTTCGATTTTTAAAGGGAATTTTCCGGGACGGTATTAATTACAGAGTGTCTGGCAATCTTATTATTTTGCCTCTTATAATAATATAAAAACTGGAGTTTCAAAATTAAATAAAAATATGATAGAAAGTAATATGTTCTTAATATTTTTTTATTAATTGTAGCTGCTTCTTTTCTCCCTATTATTTGACCCACAGTTCACCCACTTGATCCCCTTCTTCCCGAATTTAAACCTGTATTAATTGAGCCATTTTCACTTCGATTTTTAAAGGGAATTCCCCCGGAAAGTATTAATTACAGAGTGTCAGGCATTTCCCGCTCGACTGCCACCCCGCTCAGTGCAACGACCCTTCGGTGGTCCTAACTTTGGGTTCCAGGACTCTGGACTCTGACTTTTTGGTGCCATGCGAGTATCCTTTGACATGTCGCCTGTCCGCTTATCGGAGCGAGTGCATCGCCCCTGTCCACCGCTCACCCCTCGCCTACGGAGCTCTCCTTTCCTCTTAGGGCATTTCCCCGCATTTCCCCGCCTTTCTCCTCGATTTTCTCCAACTGCGATGCTATCTGTGAGTGCTCTAGTTTTCAGTTTGCCTGACCCATTATTAGCTGTGAAATGCATGAATGTCTCTGGCTCTGTCACTTTACATTAACGCCGTGTGTGTGTGTGTGTCCTGGCCTGTCCTTTGGTCCCTTTGTCCTTTGGGACTTGATTTCCTTTCGCGTTGGACATTTCCTGTAATTTTTCACTGGGAAATATGGCACACACACGGCAAAGACACACACAATACGGCTAGATCTTTGGGTAAATCGTTTCAAATTAGCGCCTAGGGAAATGCCAAAAAAGAACTTGACTTTTCCTTTGTGGCAGCCACAGAATGGCATTTCCCAAGGTGCAAGGTGTTCGTAGTTCCCTTCCTGTGTGTCTTTTTCCCACGCCACTCTTGGGGAATATCTATATGTACTAACCCAAAACTTTTGTGAAAATAGTGGCTTCTTTTTGCTAGAAGAACCCCTTCCTTGGACTAAGCCATCTATCTTTGGCTTGTCAACACCGCATTGCTTTGTTCTCCTTTAGGCCCTGTTGTCCGTAATTGTTTTTCTCCAAACCACTCCCCATTTTTCCCGAGTTTTTCCCCCCTCCTAAAGGCAACTTGCTACATTTGCGGCTAAACTTTAAACACGCGCGATGCGCTGCGCATGCCAAATGAGTTTGGAACCAGAAAATACTGAAAACAGGGGGCTTTTCAAAGGGCCTTTTGGGCGGGGAAGAGCGGGCGGTTGTGGCCATAAATTTGCATTTAATGAACATTTCGGAAAAAGCCCTAGAAGACGCCGCCCCTCCCGGAATTAACGCTTTTTGTTTGCCCGTAATGGCTTTTAATTATGTGGGCGGTTGCATGTAACGGGGAGAACTCCGATGAAAAGGTTCTTTGCCGGCGCAGGCGTAACCGCAGCACAGGAAACCAACTGTTTGGTGGGTGTTTTTCACAGCAAAAAAATAGAAAGAAAACCCCCATTGAAACCCAAATCTGATGCATCAGATTTCAGCATAACTGTTGGCTTTAAAACCCTGTTCGCATCACATCATCGCCGGTCCATTGTTTGGCCATTTCTGCAGTTGACTCTGGCGCAATCTCCCCCTTAAAAACCGCCCTGCCTCGCTTCACTTTTATTGACGATTTGATTTCATTGGCAATTCATGTGAAAAATTGTCATAAAAGTGCAATAAAAATTGTTTTGGCTCCGTAATTCGATCGAGCGGCTGTGGAAATAGTTGTAAAATCTATGAAATGCATGTTGCGAACTCTGGAATTATGAGGAAAACAAATCGTTGGATGCAGGAAAAATGCTTTGAAATGTGAGGCAATGAAAAGCCATTGATTGATTGGATTTTATTGCCTTGAAAAATGGGTTAAGTTCGCTGGGAAATAGGGTGAAGGTTAAGGATGAAATATAAAATCTAAAGTATTTTTTACGGTTGGAATAGTTGGGTTTTTCCAAGCCATTACATCTAAATCTAAATTCCCTTGGGCATAAGTCAAGGGTAACCACATCTAAGAAGTCCATATAATCACCATGTGTTAGCAGTTCCGCCTCTTTCCATATATCCTCTCCAATTACCCGACTCTAGAACGGGGTAGTGCCTCCACTTTCACCCAAAAAAGATACTTTAAAACTATCAACACACGGATACATATCACGGAGGCATTCGGAGAAGTTTGACTCATCAGAGGACGTGTTTTTGATATCCTTTTCCCATAACTGTCATCATTTCATATGCGAGGGCTCCACTCAAAGGCAAAGGGAATGGGTAGGTGTTAATTTACGAGTGTCAGGCAGCGAGCTGCTCCTCCTCCTGTTAAAAATAAACAGAGATTGGAGGACTCGGCCTGGCTATTTTGGAAAATTTGGAGCATGGAAGCAGCTGCAATAGCATCGTCAAAGGACATTGCACAACGGCAGAGCAAACATCCTCTGCTCCTCCCTCCTCCTCTGTGTTCATTCCGAGGCGTTCGTCGTTTGTATGTCAACATAAACTTCACATAAAGCAAGAACACTGAAATTCACACAAGGCTCACAAAAAAAGAACGCACTAGTGACAATAAACTCGAGAAAAAATAAGAACTCGCAACTGAACAGGAAAATATGTTCGAGTGGCCACTCATAATTCTTTGAGAGAGCAGCTCGAAAATATTTGAGGAGCCCAGAAAAAAGGCTTCAGGATATATGGGTAGAGAGCTCTTGACTTTCAGACCGAAAAAACTTTGAAGAGGGAGTTGAAAATGGGAAATGAGTCTGGGGAAATTTTAAGTTATACTAGAGAGAAGTTATAGTTATATAATAGTTATAGTTATAGTTGTAGCTGGCAAAAACTTAGCTATAAGCAATGTCTTTTAGCTTCTATTTATTTTTATTGTTTAAGATTCTCTTTAATTTAAGTTTCTATATATTATTCTTTAAAAAGGTAAATGTTTTAATAGGGTTTAAAACAATTAATAGCTTGTGTTATATTTAAATAAATTTTGTAAACATAAAAATGATAAATTAATGTCCGCTTTAAACCTTAATCTCTATCAACTAAAGAACATATTTATATAAAATAACATGGACAATAATCCTATATAATTTCACAGATATTAATATAATATAATATAACGAATTATTCTTCTGAAAAGTACATTTTAAATACTCTTAGTTAGCCTCGGATAAGGTTTAATTTCTGGAGTACATAATACATTTAATTTATAATTTCAAATAATACATTTAATATAAAATTTCATGCATAATAATCCTATATAATTGCACAGAAATAAATATTATTATAATATAACGAATTATCCTGCTAAAAAGTAAATTTAAAATACTCTTAGTTAGCCTCGAAAAAGCTTTAATTTCTGGAGTACCTAATACATTTAATTTATAATTTCAAATAATATATTTAATATAAAATTTCATGCACAATAATCCTATATAATTTCATAGAAATCAATATAATATAATATAACTGATTAATCTGCTAAAACATAAGGTATATACTCTCTTAGTAAGCCTCGAAAAAGGTTTAATTTCTGGAGTACCTAATACATTTAATTTATAATTTCAAATAATACATTTAATATAAAATTTCATAAACAATTATCCTATATAATTACACAGAATTAAATATTATTATAATATAACGAATTATCCTGCTAAAAAGTAAATTTTAAATACTCTTAGTAAGCCTCGAAAAAGTTGTAATTTCTGGAGTACCTAATACCTTTAATTTATAATTTTCTTTCAAACCTTTGCCTTCAATTCATGAAGTAAACGCTGTCCTTAGAAAGCCATCGATCATTCTCTGAGAATACCTCAAGGAGGCCCTCTCGAAGTCAGGAAGTCTCGAGCACTGTAGTGGCCCTTTGATCGTGTTCAGATTCCCAGACCGGACTGAATCTTAACCCCTGCTTAAGTCGGAGGTTAACCCTCTGGTGGCTCTTGAGTTCAGTTGCTCAGTCAATTGAAGGTTTCTACTTTTTTTTGCTCCTTGGCTGTCTTCAGACCATGAAGAGCTGCGTGTTCGCGAAATTGAAGCTCAGCTGTGGAAATTCTGCCCCGATTGCCTCCTCGCGTGCCCAGTTATTAACCAGCTTCCTGTCCTCCTTTTTGCAGACGTCAGCACGCCTTCATGGCCAACACACAGAAGCAGCAGCCGTCTGGCGGCGGCGGCGGAGGAAGCGGAGGAGGCAGCGTCACCCACAGTCCGGAACGCCTGCGCGGAGGAGCCACCCAGGATCTCTTCGAGCTACTGGAGCGTGTGCAGTGCTCGCGACTCGACGACCAGCGCTGCGTCCTGCCCGCGTACTTCTCTCAGGTGTGTAGCCACAAAAACCCAACCAAGGGGAACCTCAAGTCACAGGAAATAAGGTTATTGCATGTCTTGTGGGAGTTTGGAAGAAGATTTGAAGAAAAGGGGTTATTCTGGGCCACAAAAAAGTTACTAAAAGAAATATAAACTAGCTTGCAAAAATCTTACTACTTTTCATAAATGTATGATTGAAATAATATATAATTTTAAATAATAATATAATCAATTCAGACTTGTTAAATCATTACAAGTCACAGGAAATAAGGTTATTGCATGTCTTGTGGGAGTTTAGAAGAAGATTTGAAGAAAAGGGGTTATTCTGGGCCACAAAAAGAAATAATAACTAGCTTGCAAAAATCTTACAACTTTTCATAAATTCATGATTAAAAATAAATACAGTTTTAAATAATAATAAAATCAATTCAGACTTGTAAAATCATCAATTAGAAGTCCTTAAAATTGTAATTGCACTTTCCTGTTCTTGAAGCTTTAAAATTATTTTAAAATTAATTTCACAAGGAATTAATATTCAAGGAAGTTAAAACCTACTTAACCTTAATGTGACCCTAGCTGGCACCTTAATGTGACCTTAGTTGTCTCCTTAAAGTGACCTTAGTTGTCACCTTAATGTGACCCTAGCTGTATTTAGGTTCAGTGTGACCTTAGCTGATTAATTTCTAATATGTAAGACCACACTTCAGTCTTTAAGTTTTTTTTCTATTGAAAAACCTGAAACCAAATCAGGAAATTTATATTTTATAAAAATATGGGTGTCCAACCCATTTTTCCCTCTTAAACCAAACATTGCACCACGTTACACTGCGGCGTGACCAACCACAATAGGGCTGGCAATTGTTCAGCGAGGGTCATTGCCCCATTTGGAGTCGCCTTGTCCCCGAGCATATGCTCCACTAATCCCTGTGTGTGTGACGGACTGACCCATAAAAGTCCAACTTGCAGTTGCAATATATATGTACACATGTAGCTCATCTCATCGCCGGGAAGGGTGAGTGGTAGGAATTCCATTTATCTGCTGACTGGCTGGCTGGCCATAAAAATTGCCAATGGGACAATGAATGGGGAATGTGGCAGGCAGGCGGCGAGCCGAGTTCGAAACAAAGAGCCCAATACCTCGGCCTGATGCCTGATGGAGTCGAAAAACTCCGGCGACTTGTACCTTTCCGAAACATCTGTATAATTTGACATAATCTGCGCTTTGTTGTGGTCTTTGGCCCGGGATCCGTCTCCCCCGTTTAATAGGCAAATTGTTTGGCTGTCATGGGTTAATTTTTATGAGTGTGGGTGTGTCGTGTGTGTTGTGTCTAGGATTAAGTGGTTGGTTGAGTCTTTTGGGTTCGTTTTGATGTCGATTTTTACGATTATTCAGCTGCGGTCTTTTGGAGTTTTTGGCAGCTGTCAGGTGTGGCCTTTCCTTCACTTGGTCGCGAAACTTTATTAGCGAAATTTTAAAGAATGTAGCACTAATGTTTTATTGGAGTTTCCCTAGGGGTTTCACTAAGCTAAATGTGGTTTTTAACAGACATTTCTTAGTCTTTAGTTTTTCTTAGGAAAACTAATGAACTTGCTCAGTGGCGCCACAGACGCGCCTATGTGTGTGTTTGTGAACTAACATTTGAAATGTTCCTCGAACGGCCGCCAGAGGTCGCTTTGCAGTGCCACCTAGCGGATTTTTTAGAAGACTGAAGTCTATTGTGAACCTGATGTGGTTGTAAAACGAACTAACATGAAGCTAGTTTGGTGGTTACTCAACAGGTGGCGATAGCTAATAATAATAATTCAAAACAAATTTTTAAAATCTTAAAAAAATTATTTTTTTAATATAACTTAAATATATTAATTATTATATTAAAAATAAAATTAAATCTATTAAATTCAAAATGTGAGAACAGGTTAACCAGTTGTTAAATTAATTAATATAAAGCCTACAATTGAGATATTTTTAATTTATAATTAGATAAAAATCACTGAAAACAGAAGTAAAAATAAGAAAATAAATTGAGACATAGCTGAGGTATACAGTATTAATTTTGTTTTTAACTTAAAAATTTTATAAATCTATAAGATAATAATTTAAATCAATAAATATTATTTAGTTTCTCTCAAGTTTTCCCTCTATTTATTGACCCAATTTAAGAAACTCAAACTAAAAAGTCCCAGTTTAATTCCTTGTCAGATTTCTAGAGCATAATCCACTTGGCCTTCCCCAAGAATTATATCGTTTCCTGTTTGGCCTTTTCTCAATCTTTACTTTATGCAACCCTCCCTCTTAGTCATGCAGCCAAGCAAGTTGCATAGCCCTTTTCAGATTTTAATTTAGTTTTCGCAACAATTTCGGAGGCAAACTTTTCTATATCAAAAGGCAAGGAGAGCCGTTGCGCCCTCATGTCCCCTTATCCACAAGTGGCTGCAGCCAGAGTGCAGCCCGCATCCCTGAAGCCTATATGCCACATTTTCTCAAGACTCAAGACTCAGCCTCTTCTCATCCGCCTTCGAGTGCCTCTTTTTGTGCCAGAAACTTTTATGCAGGCCTCCCCGTAAAAGGGGGAAAAGTCTGACTGAAAGTCTGGCTAAAAGTCTCGCCTAGGATCTTGAGGCAAAACTGGGTTGACTCTGAGACGCAGGCAGTGTTCTTTTCGAATGAAAATTATGTTTGCTGAAGTTGCGAAAATTGAATTTGGTTTCAGGTCCAGTGGCTGTCAAACTGCGACGCAGGCCACGTGCCGTCGGGGGAAAAGCATTCCTGTGTGTGGGACTTTCCTCACTGTGCATATTTTAATGGCCTTCCACATGCCTTTGGGTACGCTTTTCCCTCTGCTTTTCTTTTTTTACTCCAGTTGGGTTCACTATTTTATTTGCCTGCGTATCTATGCTCCCCATTGCATAGTTTCTCGCACGTTTTTCCCTGCATACTTTGGGGCTAATAAAGGTTTGCTTGGGCATGTTTAAATTTCCGACGCCACCTTTTAGCCCCCCCTTTTAGTCGTCGTCCTTGGCGGCTAATTAAGCTGCCCAAATACCAGTTGTTTTCGGTTGGCATTTTTATACACCGGAGGAATTAAATCAGAATGGCAGTTAAATATTAAAGAGGATATAGTATTTATCCCTGGGAAGCCAATTAAATTAATAACTTTTATTGGTTTTATCTTATTGAAACTAAATTGTTTTTTTTTTTTTGGTTAATAAATTTAAAATAAATTTAAATTAGATCCATGAATATGCTACGTACTTTTAAAACATCTCATGGCAAACCCATTAACCATGAATTTTTAACTTAAAATATTTCTTGGCATACTATTTGAATAAGCCTTAAATTGATATAAATTCCAAAACGATTTCTTTGGTTATATAAATTATCAAAATACTATTAATTATTTAATTATTAAGTATTAAATACAAATAAAAAACACAATAGAATAATATATATACTGAAATAATAATATTATATCGTATCACTTAGATTCTATTAAATTTGTATATACTTATAATTTTAACAAAATGAAAAAGGATCCCGCTGATTCCTACACTTTATCATATTGATCCATATTCCTGAAAAAAACATAAATACCTTAATTAATTGTTGTTTTTTTTTAACGTAATGGCATGCATATATTTTCTCTGCACTATTTTTTTGCCGGATTTTTTGTTAGCAGCTTTTCCACCTTTTGTTACTTTCGTTCCCATGAAGCCGGAAATCTGCGGCCTTTTGTTTTATGGAGGAGAACCCTCCACCATCTAAGATTCGCTGGAAATTTATGCCTGGCTCCCTGCCGCCTGCTCCGCCTCCAACTTGTTGTGTCTTTCTCCCTAATTCTCCCTTCCTTTCCCATTATAAAAATATACTTTGGCCATTTCAATTCGGTTGCTTTGGACTCTGCTTGTTTCTTGCATATTTTTCACGGGCTCTGGCCACGGCTCCCCTGGTTTTTAGCTGCACTCACATTAGAAGTCTCTTATGTCTTTGTCTCAGTTTGTGCAATTTGTCTCACTCTCTTTCTCTTGCCGCTACCCCCTATTCTCCAATTCTCTGAGTTCCCGATTCCCCAATTCTCCGCTTCCCTTGGCAGCTCAGAGTTGCTTTGGACTTGACTCGCAGCGAATGCAACGAACGTTGAAGTTGTTAATTGCAATGGTCGTCAGCCGCAACGACAACGTCGGCGTTGTCTGCCTCTGTCTCCGTCCCTTTCTCCGCCTCAGTTGCCGTCTCTTTCGAATGCAGACCTGGTCGAAAACGGCGGAAAAGACCGGAGATCCGAGGCCGGAGCAGAGCAGCCTACTCCCACAGTCGGCGCCGTCGAAGTGAGCTGCATTTTCACAGACGGAGAAAGAGCAGGTGCATTGAGAAAAATGCTATTGAAATCAGGGGTGCCACAGAAATCGCTATATGTTTAAAATTCATTTAAAATTGTGTCCTACAGCTTGCCATTAAATATTTGTTGTATGTTATTTGGCGGCTTAATATTTTGTTGCATATTTTCTGACGTCATTTTAATTGATTTGGAAAATGTTTTTTAGTATTATTGAAACGATCGTATATGAGTCTTATAAAAATATAAAAAAATTATAAACTTTAAGAGAGAATAAATATTAAAATAAATTTTCTAGTAAAATGCATTTTCATGTATATGAGTCTTATAAAAATATGAACAGTAAATATACCCTTTAAAAGAGAGGAATAAATATTAAATTAAATTTTCTAGTGTTTTTAGTATTAATATTAAAAATAAATTGCCTCGAAATGCGATATATCATCATCATATCATATATATATATCAGTCTTATAAAAATATAAAAAGTAAATAAACCCTTAAAGAGAGATGAATAAATATTAAATTAAATTTTCTAGTAATATATTTTTAGTATTATCTTTAAAAATAAATTTCCTAGTAATGCGATAAATTTCTTCGAGTGTCGGAAAATGCAGAGAGGGCGACACACTCACTCACGTATGAATTCTAAGTCGGAGAAGTGCGATGTTTATCGCCATCATCTACCTACACGTATCCGTACCGCGCGCCTGTAAATTATCCCAAAAAAAAACCAAGCAAACCGAAAAGATACTCATAGTTTGTATCCGTCTCTATCGCTCCTGCTCCGAGGCACTTAAAATTTATAATTATTTTCCGCTTGTTGCATGCGGTCGCTCTGCCCCTCTCTTCATTTTGTATAACTCTGCAACTCAACTTTGCCATGTGGAAATCTTTCCGTTACTCATTCGTGGCTTTTTAATTTCCACTTCTTTTCTCCTTGTTCGAACAATGCAGCTTTAAAATATTTTCCTTTGGCTTGGCTTCTTTTAGTTATTTTTTTTGGCGGATCTCTGACATTAACCTAGGGCTGTGTCATCCTCCCACTCCTCGGAATTTCCTCCGCCGCTTTTCCACCACTTTCCCCTTGGCCACTGATGTTTACCTTGTTGCTGCCTCGCTGACTTCGCTGTTGATTGCCAGCTGACAGCGCCAACACACACACACAGACACAACCAACAGCCAGAAAAATAAAGTAAAGTAAAGTAAAGAGTACGAGTAATAATAAAAGCAAGGCAAAACCGCAACTTAAAACTCTTTCACATGGAATTTAAAGCTCTGCGGCGGATTTCAGATGCGGGCTCAGCATAACCAATTAACCATGAGAAGCGCTCTGGAAGCCAGCGATCCATCTATCTGTCCATCTATCTTTCAGACTTAATATCCATCAAATTGGGAGGATGTGTGTGTCTATATATTAAAAGAGGCCCCTAACTGCACTACAAAATATTAGAAGTTATTCTGATTATTTGAAGTACTAAGAATCCTTACTTGAATCTATAGTATCCCTATTATTTTATCAAGTTCTTAAAGTATCTAACACTTTAATGATTAAAAACTATTTAATATAACTAATTTAATCAAATATATATATCTTTTCCATGAAGTCTTTTGTTTTTTTCCACCAGTTTAAGTGAATATCTATCCACCAAATATCAATATCTATCCAAAATATTAGAAGTTATTCTGATTCTTTAAAGTACCATGAATCCTTACTTGGTTCTATAGTATCCCCATTATTTTATCGGATTCATAAGCTTTTAAAGTATCTAACACCTAAATGATTAAAAACTATATTATATAACTAATTTAATTAAATATATTTATCTTTTGTTTTATCCACCAGTTTAAGATATTCAATCTATCCACCTTTCTTGGTGCATCTGCAGCTCTTTGTTGCACTTCAACCAAAAATAGTTTTTCATTCTTCTTTCACTTCTTTTCTGGTCACATTTTGTTTATAAACAGACGTGTTGATTGCTCCGCTCCAAAGACTTAATGCCATATCAAACTATATATAGTTCGAGTTCATAGCACGATAGATTTAAAGTCTCGAATGCCAAGGTCATCATAAATTTGTTTAGTTTATAGTATATAGCGGGTGGAGGAAAACAATAAGCAAATGGGCGAAGAACGCTTTGGGGAGTTCCACTGGAACTGGGATAAATTATATGTTAGCTTATCTTAGTAACATTTAAGGTTTTTGTGTTGTTTGTGGGTTAGTTTAATCTTTAATCGTGTCACGCATTGCTTCCGATGATATAATGAATTTAATATTAGAATTGTTTATTTATAGTTTTCCATTCGTGTTAATTTGTTTGCAATAAATCAAATTAAATATTAGGACTTTAATAATATTTAGATTAATTTCGCATTATTAAATTGTTGTCAAATAAAAATAAATTGATAATAAATTGAAAGATTCAATGTATATCGAAAGTCCCATTGCATTTTATCTGAAGGCTACTTACAGCTACTTATTTCGTCAATTATTTATCAACTAGCAACAAATAAATAAACACTCGATTCAAAGTTGGCGCCCTCTCAGCTCCCACGCATGCTCTCTTTTCTCCCAAATACTCTCTCTTTCTCTGCGCGCTAGAGCTGTCCCACTCTGGCGTACGCTGCTCCAATTGAACGCCAGGCTTTGGTATTTTTTAGTACATTTCGAGAGCTCGCTCGGCTGCGTTGACGTCGCACAGTGGGTCGCAATTATTGAATTTTGCAAAATTTTTATACACTTCAATTGAGAATATATCAATATAGTAAGAACCAAAATTGTATAATTAAAAACAAAATGAAATATCTAGAATTGCAGTTCGGAGACGGACCATTTATCTGTTTATTTATTTTATAAATTTTTTCTGTTAACAATACACATTGGTATTAAATTTGCTTAGAGTTTTGAGCACCGCATCCACTGTGCGGCGACAGCGGCTGAAGCGACAGTGGCGAAGGCAGCTACAAGCATCGAACATGTTTCAGTTGCCGTTCTTCCGTTGCCGCAACCAGACGTTTCCACCGGTTTGGATTTTTAATCGAAGTCGTATTTCAAAAATCTCGAATCGCTCTCTTTCTCGCGCACTCGTGCCTCTGTTCGTTACAAATTCAAAACAAAAACAGCGACCGACGAACGCACGCATTTCGAGCTATTTTTAAAAAGAAGAATCCGCTCTTTTTTCTCGGTTTCTCCATGGAACCGAAATAAAACCGAAAGCCGAAAAACCGATTTTGTGAGTGCAATAAACCAAACTGCAGCGGTGTAAATCTGTATTATGTGCGTGCATTCTGTGTGTGTTTGTGCGGTGCATCTACAAAAATAACACGCATCAAAAATCCCACTTGATATATATGTACATATAAATATATATATATACTGTCATTTAGATATCCCCGCATCTATATGCATGAGCGGATCCCAGTGAAATTATTAGCCTAGAAATTCGGTTGGCCGAAAATTTGAAAGCCCCAATATTTGCATATAAGCCGCGGTTTGACAGTCACTGACGTATCCGCATACAAAAACCCGTCAAACGGGTAAGGCAAGCGCAAGAAACAGGCAAAATATCGCGTCAAAAACTCGTAAAAAAAAGAGATATTTATGAAAAAAAATCTTTATTTTAGTGTGTGAGCGTATCAGCCGAAAGCAAAGCCAGCTTAAATTATAACAATTACCACGGCACTAACTGCGGGCAGCATATATATCTTCGAGAACGCCTCCCCAAAGAAAAACCCTCGAGGAGCGTTCTAAGCCAAGTTAGAGCATCAACTGCCATTGCAACATCGGCCAAGGCAACAGCAACATCTAGAAAAATAGTAATTTGATCTAAGAACGCCCACTATAGCGAAAAACCCTTCAAGAGGTAACAAAGGCAGTTCTAAGAAACAATTGCAACACAAAAAACCAGCTGCAACATCTGCTTGAAAAAAGCACTGGAAATGCACCAAAAACTTTGGAAAAGGTGCAGATACCAAGATTATTTAATGGATTTTTAAATCGGTCTTAAGAAGTAGCCACAGCAACAGCAGCTGCTTTAGGGACAGCAGCATTATCTTGAATATATAGCTGCAAAGATATATAGCTGCAAAAATAAAATCTAGGAAATCCCAGAAATAAATGCAGTGATAGCTGACTTAATTAAAAAGCGATTGCGATTCAGACCCAAGATATAACTTAACTAAATGCAGTGATAAGAAATTATTGCAGCAGCAATATCAAATCAAAATATATATTACAGTCAAGTTAGGTGACTTCTTGGCTTGCAAAAGGGCTTAAATGCAGTCCTAGACCGAATTTTGAATAAGCAGCCGCAGCAGCAGCAACAGTTGCAGTAACTACTGCAGCAGCAGCAACAGCAACAACAGTGGCATTTTACAGCGAAGGCGCCGAACGACGTTGGGTGCGTCAGGCCGTCATGGGGGTACTGAGATGGCGCGATTCTCCCGGATCGCGTATATCGGGTTCTATATCCAGCAGTACTGGCAACACCAATAACAATCATCACCACAGCAGCACCAACGCTCACCAGCAGCAACACCACAGCAGCAGCAGCAACAACAATCACATCAACAATAATAACAACAACAACAATCGCGAGGTACACATTAAAAATAAATACATTCTTTAGCAGAGATCACTTCGATATAAGCTAACTATTTTATAGATCAACTTTTCTAAAATATATATCAGATCTTTAATTATTTAAGATATCTACAATGGTGACTTAATTTATTTGATTTAATTTTATTAACACTATTTTTTCGGTGCATATGTGGGTTGTAAATTCACCAGATCCCCGATCCACGATCCCATTCCGAATTCCAATACCAATTTCAACTCCTATAGTCGGTTGTGACAACAAAAACATCACGTTGTGTTGCGGATACATTTCCATTAATTAAATGCAATTTGGGCGTTTGTAATTGATGTTGTTCGTTGCTGTTTCCCTCCTTTTTTTAGCATTGTTTGTGGTTAGTCACAAACGTGTTGCTGCACTTTTTGAGAGCCATTGGAGGGCATTTAGTGTGGGTGTTAAAAATATAATGCAGCTTGAATGCAAGATTTGCCTGAAAATAAATCATTTGTAATTGTTTAATGAGTAGAATGGGCCGCTAATCATGGAATCCGAATTGAGTGAATTATATTTTAAATTATAAAATCGAATTCGAGGTCTATATATACCCAAAAATAAATGTAGCTTAACAAAAAGATCTTTTACAAGTATTAACTTAAGTCTTAACATTGTATATAACTTATTTAACTCTATGCAGACTTATGCTTTCCTTGAGGTTTCTTTTAATACTATTTCAAAGTAGACCTATTCATTTATGGTAAAAATGGGTAATGCAGATATCCAGTAAAAAAAAGAGTTTAATATTTAAATATCCAGTGTTTCTGAGCTGCATATATTGCATATAATTTCTACATCAGCAACCCCTTTGTGGTCTTTAAAGTTTAAGTCGCTGGTCGCTGGTCCGCTGCCTCGTCTTGCCCTTTAATTCCCCCTTTTAATGCCCCCGATAATGGCTCTTTGAACTGCCCCATCAAATCCATTGTGGCCTCTGTTCCCGGACCATTCTCGGTGGGATCTGAGCGGCGGCTTATCACCATCAGCCGCCACCGAATATGGCTCGATTTTTTTAATACCAAAAAATGAAGCTGAATGAAAAACGCTCTCGTTTTATTGTAATTTCCATAAAAATGCGGCTCTTTCACACATGAGTTGTTCTTGTTCTCGGCGGCTGTGTGGTTGTTGTTTGCTTTTAAGTTGCTTAATTTAAATAAAGTCAACTGTGAACGCCTCGCTGATAACACATGTTGAGTGATGCTTTTGTAATTTTGTGTAATTTTCATGTCGCAAGGCAGGGCCTACAAATTGTTGGCTACCTAGAAAGCCGGGAATCGGTTGGCTTCTCGATTGGAAAAGCAACTATGTTAGTGGGGAAAATATAGAAAGAAGGCCGGAGTTGACACATTTCGTATAAATCACTCAACGGCAGCCTCCGCAGCGAAAGCGGAATCGAGTTTTGGTCGCGGGTCTAGGGAGCCGATGATGATTGGGCTGTTGATTGTGATTGAGTCTGAGATTGTGATTGTGCTGGTGCTGGTGCTGGTGATTGCATTCATCATCATTATGGCCATTAGCCGCATTCTCCGCTCGAAGCCGCGAGCTTTTACCTACGCACTTTTACTTCTACCCGGGCTTCTTTCGCTCTTCGCTCTTCGGTCTTCGCTGTGTGTATCGCGCAGATACTTGGAGTGTATCTCTTGGCTTGCACAACTTTCGCCAACCTCGCAGATAGATCGCACGCTCCAATTGAGGTTTTCAGCCTCGTTCTCCACTCGGATTCCCCAATTCCCAAAATTGTTATCGCCACCTTGAATTGAATTGTACACTCCCTTATCTCTAGCTATTTTATCCGCATTTAATTCATTTTATTTGCGGTCTCAAGCACACACACTCTCGTATCGTATCGTATTGAAACAGAAATTATCTTGGGGCCCCGCTCAGTCTGCTGATGATACAGACGATGATGATGACGCTGAAAACAAAAAGCAACAAACTTTCGCTGCCTGCTTAGCAGATACTTTTGTATCTGCCCGCCCTCTCCCAGTGCCCCGTTCGATTTCGTAAGCATTCCACATGTGCCGGCTGCCTGTCCCTTTGTCTGCGAGTGTATCTGCCAGATACTTTCGATGCCTACCACACATCAGCTGGGGAAATTTCTCGCTGCGTTTGATGTCAAGGTTTCCCCCGGCTAATTCCGCCGAGGGAACCACTTGAAACGGTTTGAGAGCTGCGTTTCCACGCCTCCTCTCCCAAAAAACCTCCTGCTGTGCGTGCACTTCAAGATACAAAGATACACAGGGAAAGAAGTAACCATTTCAACTTGAAATTTAATATTTTGTATACAAGATATATGCATTACATATGAAAGTATTTAAAATTAGGCTTAAGATACTATTTATTTGGCATTAAATCACTATTTAATGTTAAGTATTACTTGCCAAAGTCAAAGTATTTCTTCCTGTGTACCAGAAGAGGGTGGAGAATTCTGAAACCGAGAACGAGTTGAAGAAACCACCTCAAGGTCCCTCGGAAACGCTTTCGCTTTTTGTCGCCACTCGAAGACTGTCTGCCCTTAAATGGCCGACGTGTAACTAACGATCGGTGCAGAGGTGTAGGTAACTCCTATAGCCGGTATACCATTCCAACTACACCCCTCTATCCCCCCACTGCCTGTGTATATATATCTCCCTGAAATAATGCATATGGATTGCAGTTGAGCTGGAGGCGCGTGTCTTGCATAATGGCCGACGATTAATGGGTAAAAAAAGGAGAAAAAATAATGGAGGAGAGGCGAGGAGAGCTGCTAATGAAAAGACTCCTTTTCTGTCTGCCAGTCTTTATTTTTTTTTTTTAGTGATTCATGGCCTGTGGTTCTGCGTCATTTAGTCAATCGTTCAGTTAGTCAATTGTTAAAGCCACCGCGCACTTCCTTCTTGGAACGACCAGCACCGGATATCCATTCTGCATTTTGCAAAAATGAGAGAAAAAATATGAAAAATGAAGAATATGTATGTGCATAAAATATATTTATGTTGCTCTTTGACAAAGGCCCCCTGATCATGATGATGTTGGGGACGACGATAATGATGCCGTGCCTCAGACTGATTAAAAGCCAGCAACAATGCCCACACAGGAGGGAGAAAACACGGGGAGAGAAGTCTGCAGGGGAAACTCCAGACAGGGGAAACCCACGCGAGACAAGACTGAAAATGCTCTGCCGAAGGAGGCAGATATGGTGAAAAAGGCACTCAGATAAGAGCAGGTAGTGCCCGAGATCCTATATAGGCGATAAGTCTGGAACTGATAGATCAATGAAGTCGGTAAACAAGAGCCACTGGGGGCAGGAGAGAAAGTAGCCATCGATAGGGATTTCCGAGAAGTGTTTGTCAGAGTAGCTATCACTCAGAGATCTAGATGTGGTAGGTAGGAAAATAGGGTAGAAACCATTAATGCTCACAGAGAAATTACTTAAATATGAGATAAGGTAGGGAAATAATAGTTTAGAATTAAAAATAATGAGCATATAAAATAGAGAAAGGCATACGTTGTTGTTAAACTAATAGGAGGAGAGTATATTCTCAAATAAGAAATGAAATTATTATTAATTGCTAAAGTAAAACACTTTCTAATAAAGTTATAGAAGTTCCTTTATATTTTTGCTATAGAATATTATAAATAATGGTTTTCTTCATATTTTCTTTTTCAATGCTTACAGAGAAATTACTTAAATGTGAGATAAAGTAGGGAAATAATAGTTTAGAATTAAAAATAATGAGCATATTAAATGGAGAAAGGCAAACGTTGTTGTTAAACAAATAGGAGGGTAGTATATTCTCAAATAAGAAATGAAATTATTAGTGATTGCAAATATTAAACACTTTCTAATAAAGTTATAGAAGTTCCTTTATATTTCTGCTATAGAATAATATAAATAATGGTTTTCTTCATATTTTCTTTTTCAATGCTTACAGAGAAATTACTTAAATGATAAAGATAAAGTAGGGAAATAATAGTTAAGAATTAAAAATAATGAGCATATAAAATGGAGAAAGGCATATGTTGTTGTTAAACTAATAAGAGGAGAGTATATTCTCAACTAAGAAATTAAATTATTATTGATTGCAAAACTAAAACACTTTCTTATAAAGTTATAGAAGTTCCTTTATATTTCTGCTATAGAATAATAATAAATAATGGATTTCCCCAGTTTATATTTATATTTTCTTTGCTATTATCGCTAGCTGAAGTAAATTCTTGTGTTTCTTGCATTATATTTTCCATTTACCATATCATATTCCAAAGTGCTGCCCCCTCACACGTCTTTCTCCATTACCAGCCCCCCTCAACCCATTCACATTGGCAACAATTGTGCGGTCTTTACATACAATTCCATATATAGATACGGCCGTATAGTACATATGCATATATATCTAAGTAATGGCAACCAATGCGATGACAATGCGGCATTAAAAAGCATGAAAAGCCAAGCCAGCAATGGTTGTTGCTGCTGTTTGCTGTTTCATTTGCTTTTTGTTGCTGCTTTTTGTTGCTGTTTTATTGTGTAATGTTAAAAGTTGTGTTGACGACATTGACTTGTACTGTTTTTGTTGTTGCTATATCGCTGCTGATGGCAGCTGAGGTAAAAAGCGAATAAATAAAAATGAAAATATGAAATTGCGTAGAGGAAAAACAATGCTCGGCATTTGTGGCTACAGAAATGAAGCTTTGGCCAAACATTGACACTGGCTCATTAACTACCTTAACACGGTTTACTGTGAGCCCGATCGCCCCCAATCTTTCGCTCGGTGTATATATATAAATAAGACTCCCTGATAAGATAAGATTTTAGAGGTCTTCTGCTGGGGTTCTGTCTTTATTTGCTTTAAAAGATATTACTTCTGTGTTGATAGATACAAATTTAGACTGAAGATAAGGTCGGGCATTATTTATATTTCTTGTCCTTTCTTTAATGATTAAACAATGTTCGTGTTTGTGGAAGAAAACACTTTTTGGCAGCTGCCTGTTTGGTTTTCCATTTTTTTCCCGAGGGTCACACTTCCACCCGAGGAAAAGCGGAAAAATCTTGACAAATTGAAAGCTGACAAAATTGCGACAGTCCGATGTCAACCTCTGACAAATAAAGTGGTTATATGGCGAAATCGGTTCTACACGCGATATATATGCCAACCCACACACCTTTTTGTTTCGGAATTATGAAATGCTTCTCCCCACTGAAATTTACAGTTCCTCGAAGATACAAAAAAAAAGTTTCACTCTAAAGAATCTCTCGGTCTTTGTGCCGCTGTATCTTTTGTTTGAAGAGCCCCAGCAAAAGTAAAAGTTGTTTCACTTCTCATTATGTTGGATCATAAATAAGCGCAGATATTCCAACTTAATATTCTGTTAATACTTTTATTATGTCCCCCAATATTTTCACTTTGACTCTCCGTTGACGTTTCTTATGTATATGCAAACTATTTCGATCGATTTATGAGTATATAGACAGAGATTTTAATCGCTTTCGCTTTATTTGTTCCCCAACAAATCGTTTCTATCGAAGCGGCTCAGCTCAAACGAGAAAAAATGATTTTTTTTTAATGGCAAATTTGTGAAAATTACTCGCGCTCATTTTTAATTTGTAATTAACGAGAAATAGTTGCCATTGTAGCTATTTTATTGCAATTAACTTTGGCAGCCATTGTGGCCTCCGATCGGCGAACTTGGCGCCTTTTGGCTTCGCAGGTTTTTTTTTCCTTTTTTTTCTTGTTTTCTCGTTGGCGACGCACTGAAGTTGCCAAATGTTATTGACCCAAATTGAAAACGTATAAAAGTAACAAAAAAAAAGCCATTCGAAATAGAACCAAGCAAACAGAAAACAGTGAAAAACCGAGAGAGAAAAAAGTACAGAACAGTGGAGCTAAGTTCGAGCTAGATGGCCCGATTTATGGCCACATGCTAGTTTATACACTATAGACTGGAGGCCGACATCGGGCCATTTATATTGCCTGACATTCTGACACGACTCGGCCAGAGAGTGAAAAATGCCAGTGGAGCTCGAATAAAATGAGCCAGATCAATTTTGCTGGCCAACAGATGCGGTTCTTGTGCCTGACAAATGGCCCACGAAAATAAATACATTTTAATTGCACTAAAGAAGAAATATTACTGTGTCGGAATCGTTAACTATCAGGGATTTTCAAGCTACAAATTCTATATTCTGTGTAAACAATGGCCTCCGCAACACTCCCTTAAGGTCAACGAACTTTATAGATACTAATTGTAATTCATTCTCTTTCTAGTTTATGTAATGGTTTCTGACATAAGAAGGAATCCCCCTGGAAACATGTAAATTGAAAGGGTTTATCACCGACCTGAGACAATCTTATCTTATCTGATTGATTACCATACCCCTGATTGTATCATTAAGCAATGGGTATCGGAGGGTACAGGGTACAATATCATTATTTGGTTGGCACACAGCCGCTGCCAACTTTCCTTGATGTTTGCACTTCTCTTGTTCGCCTTCGTTTATTTTTTATTTTTATTTATACGCATTCCCTGGCTTTCCGTTTATGGCAAGTATTTGCATATCTGTTATCCGACTCTAAGTTTTGTTTAAACATTGACAAATTTAGCACATACCTGGCCCAAATTGCAGCAGCTGAGCCAACAGACAGACAGCAGCCAGTAGGCTCGGATTTTCCGATCCGAAATAAAATGAGATGAATAAATTCCTCAGCCCCAAAAGTGGAAACCTTGTCGCCTCCGTTTGTTGACCAACTAATTGCAACATTTTGCATTTCGAGATCGCTCTTAATTAGCAAGACGCGACGCTTCAGAGACAAAAATAGCTATACCCCGATTCCAACTCCAACCGAGACTCCGAGACTTGACTTTTACTATCAATTAACATAATTGGCGGCGTCTACCGATTCGATTACTTGCCCAATATAATTTGTCATGATTAGATACATTTGGCTAACTGCAACTGTTACGTTAATTGGTATCTTGGCTCTGAAAAGCAATTTGGGTCACACACTCGGCGAGGAATTTCAATTTTCACAGCAACGGCATATCGGCAAAACCGTCGAGAACTCTGTGTGGAGAAATCTATTAGCCAACTGGCGGTCTTTGAACCCGCCACTGCCACTCGTTCTCCATTTCTCCATGCATCTCTCTATGAGCCGGAGATTTATGTATATCATAATTATGGCAGCTCCAGAGGAGGCCCCCCAAAGGCATGGCACACTCAAGTTTGCCATTTTGCTGATACCTCGTGATACCAAGAGCTCATATAAGCAGGTTATTCAGTAAAATATATATTCAAAGCTAGGTTGAACAGAGACCAATAAAATCCACTGAAAATAGTTATAATATGATCTTTACATTCTAAAGCTTGATTTAACTTCTCCTACTAAGGTTGTACCTCCAGGGTATCACCTTTTCGCATTCCCTCTATCATTTTATTGCTTGTTGGCCATATTGCGCATACGCCACGTTCGCCGGGCCTAGATGGCAAGCCAAGATAGTTGCTGGCAGACTCGGGCTGCAGTTTTGATGCCAAAAGCAAAGGCAAAAACAGAGCCAGAGCCAGAGACAGTGGCAGAGGCAAAGCCGCAGATGAGATGCTTATCCCCAACTGGCCGAGATGAGATGGCTTGGGGAATCATTTTGCGGCTGTTGTCTTCTGGCCACGCTTTGTTGTCTTTGTTGGCCGGAGAGGGGCGGAGAGTGAAGTGAAAAGTTGCCATAAGCAGCCGACGCCGCCGCCGCTTTGTTTGTTTGCTTCCAGTGCGTTGCTGACCCAGAAAAACTTTCATACCGCCAGCTGCCAGCAGCGGACGGTACGGTTCCCGGGGTTCTGGTTCTGACTCTGCCTCTGACTCTGGCTCTGCATCTGCCTCTGACTCTGACTCTGCCTCTGGTGCAAGAATGCAACCGCAGTGGATGTGGAACAGCTGCAAGTGTTTTGCCTCAGGTCGCCCCACACCCGCGCAGTTCACCGTCCCTTTGGAGGAGGAGCCTCTCGAGTCTTCGCCTGTCATCGCAGCTGAAGTGCAATTGGGAATCGGAATCGATTCAGCATATGGCCATGACGTTTGCTGTACAATGGCTACTTGGCCAGGGCTGATTTATGTCTTTAGCACAGAGGAAGAAGTGCCGGACCGCAGTCCAGACAAATGTATATCATATGGGATTTTTAGTAGAGTTTTAAGGCGGAAAATAAGACAAATAAATTGATATTTATTGTATAACTGCAACAATGTCTTGGTATCATATGGGATTTTTAGTAGAATTTTAAGAGATAAATTAAGACAAACATATTGATATTTATTGTATAATGGCAACAATGTCTTGGTATCATATGGGATTTTTAGTAGAATTTTAAGGCGGAAAATAAGACAAATAAATGTATATTTATTGTATAATTGCTACAATGTCTTGTTATATTAAAGTTATGTGCTGATATTTATTATTACTTTACTTTCTTATATATTTATTGTCTTTAAAGCAGCCTCACTTTCTATTAATCCGTTAAAAATCTCATAAAAATATCTTAAAGTGTGATTTAACCCACGATAAGATACTTATATTTGATAGCTACATGCCTCACTTCAGACTTTGTAAGTCTTTGTTGTTAACAAACTAGTTTGCCATAAATTCCGACTTTTTCCTTGCGCAATTTGCATTAACTTGTTCGATATTCCACCTCTAACTTCTTCCCAACACTCCACGCATGCCATGTTATTAATTTTTTCTCTTTTTTACTTTTATTACTGCAACATTTGCGAAGTAGGTATGTGTTTAATGAAAAACTTGTGCCATTAAAAATTTACATGCCAGCTTTAAGCAAATACAACAAACACACTAAGTACAGGTTTCCTTTGCCTATTTTTGTGTTTCTTGTTGCCGTGAGTGTTAAACGAGTTTTATTTACAAACAATTTTGCTCGTAGTTGATTTCACAGTTCTCGTGTTAAGCGAACAAGTTTATTTGGCTCTGACGCTCAAACAAGCCGTTGACGGAGAGCCTTAGCTTATGTAATCATAATTTGCCCAGTGGCTGTCCAACTGTAGACAGCTGAGATGGGCCTGAAAAATACGTCTCAGAAATGTATAAACAACTCGAAGTGAGTGAAAAATTACAAATAATTTTCGCAATTAGTATGTGCCCACAAATTTAATATTTAATTATTGATTTGTATAGGCATTAGTCGGTATTTAATTATAGTAGCAAGTATGTGTAAGCAAACGTGAACAAAGAAGATTTTTACTTAATTGGGATTGAGGCTTTGAGCAGTGACATCATTAAGAATCGAACTAAGCTTAAAGGTTGAGGCAATCATTAGTTTATTTTTCTCTAGAGAGAATTCTCTCAGATTCTTCTTGGTCAGCAAAGAGAAAAGAATATCTAAGACACTTTCTTTGGCCGACTTGCATCACTTTCAAATTCTCGCTAATTGGTTCTGAGCTTGATTTCCCTGGATATATATGCATATTTTTTCAGATTCGCTCTATGACATTTCTCTCACTCTCTGTCTTGGCAATTATTTCAATTTGCCCGTCGACTCGATTGCTTTCTATGACATTTGCAATTGCTGGAATTGCCATTGCAATTGGCTTGCATTTTTCACTCGCGTTCTGCATTCGCAATCACTCGAAACCCCTCTGGCCTCTGGCACTTTATTTTTTCAACAATTTCACTTTGCCGGGGTAAAAACTTTCATTTTAATTAGCTGCAGCGGCGGAGGCAAAAGCATAACAAAATCAAAATCAATTTCAGTCAACTGGCCAAGAGATTGGATTGGAAAACCGACCGCAGATTCAATTTTCAGAGGTCAATTAGCAAAACTCTTGATGGACATGTGGCAGAAATAGTGGGGGAGCTGGGGAAAAACCAGTTTTGGTTCAAATTTACAATATCTTTCTATTCACTTACCATTTGAAAGGCTGAAAAATATACATTTTCAGAGCCGTATTTATTTCGCCGCCGCTTTAGTTTGCATTGTGTTGCCCAACGAAAAGTCAAACGTGGCTAATTACGAGGCATTGCGATTGCGATTGCCAGCGTCATTGTTCGCGGTTATTTCGTGTGCAAGGTGTGTCTGAGCAGCCAGTATTTGGCGGACGGAGCGGACGGAGCGGACGGAGCGGACGGAGCGGACAGAGCGGACGGAGCGGACCCCACACCGAACCAGCTCACAAAACAGTCGCAGAGTCACCCGATCGCAATGGAAGCCACCCACCCAAGTGGCCTTTGGGTGCACTAGGGTTTTGTGGCATTGAAAGTCACTGCAAGAAATCGGCTACAGTTTCAAGTACAATCAGAATCAAATTACAGACAACGGAATTAATTAGAAGTCTAGGTAGAGAAAGTATAATACAAAATAAATACATTTAAATGGGGTTTTTAACTTAATCAATTAGAATAAATATTCTATTGTTTTAAAGCCTAATTTGTCTAGTATTTGTTTGAATATAGGTAGAGAAAGTATAATACAAAATAAATACATTTAAATGGGGTTTTTAAATTGAACAAGTATATAAAATATTCTATTGTTTTAAAGCCTAATTTATTTCAGTTATTTAGTGATTTATTATTACGTTTTAATTAGAAAGAACTGCTTATATTTACATTTATTCAAACAAGGCAAGTTTAAATAAAATCCAGTTTGATTTTAATCATTTTTCTGCCAGTGCGGCTTTGCTTAATGTTTAGAAATGGAGCCCTTAGTGATATGGCTTTGTAAACTGAAACCTTAGCTATCCTTCATGCTCGGTCTGCCCGTCTAGACTAGGTACTTCTCCTAATTGATACAGGCTGTCCGTGAGTTGAGTCACTCCGAAGAGTCTCCTAAATATGAGTATATATAGAACCCAAATCAAAAGACCCAAAGCCGCGTCCTGACTCATCCAGCCAAGAAGCAACCAATAAATTCCGAATGGATAACATTCTATTAAAATACCCGCCATGGTCCCATAAATACCGAATACTATAGATTCGAACTATCTATCACCCCCAGTCTTTGGTTCTACGCTTTCAATAAATCTCTTGGTTCTATTCACACACTCTTTGGTCTATTTCAATCAGAGCCGGCCAAGTTCAAATGTCAATGGCAAGTAAATTGAGTAAAATAACACAACATCAACGTTTTGCTAATGGACAGGCAATTTTGCACTCGCACACGCTGTGCCACACACACGCAGATACATAGATACGAATGTATCTTTAATTGCTTCAAATTGCCTTTGAGCTGCGATTTGTACTCTTTCCATGGTGATTTTTTTAGACATTTTTTTATGCCGCTTTCACATCGAGTTAAGTCAATTTGCATCCTGCGGAGAAGGACGCGTGGGCGCGTAGGTGGCACTAATTCAGTTTCCTGTCCCTGGCGCCTGCTCCTTAATGACAGGCGTCTCGTCGGGCTGCCTCCTTCCAGATATTTCTGTATTTCCAGGAACCCAGTAGAGAGTTTATATTTTTCTCTCCTACCTGAATTCCTAGGGGTATGGAGAGCCATGTGTTGATGTCACGTAACCCTAAGGAATAACCACTGCCCTGCCTGTAAATTCTCTTTACAACATGTCACACGACTCTTAAAGTTATTGTATATTTTTTGTTAATTGTTTATAGTTGACTTTTTCTCTTTGGCTCGTAAAAAAGATGTGTATTTTTTTGTGAAATGTTTATGGGGGGACATTTGCCAGGTACGACAATGCTATTTTATTTACGATCTTTCTGGCACCGTGTCTGTGTACCCTAAACAGTCACGTCGAACTTCGCAGTTTTGCAAATTAATGAGCCAGTTATGCATGTGTTTAAAGGAGTAACAGATTCTCCATAACAGATTCTACAGTTTCTATTTAATATTTATACTGATTAACTATTTAGAACTGTCGCCAACACGTACCGACCGAATGCCCCATTTGATCAATAAATATTAGCCATTTAAATTGTTTTCGTTTGTGGCTTATCTTGCATAAACACTCAGTCACATATTTATGACTGTTGGCTTAGAACTCAGTGCGAATGCATTCACCCCCAGGAAATTATCAATGCAGCCGGAAATTTTCCACTTCCCCCTTATGAATAAATATCAACAATTCGGATATTGGATAGGCGATAAGCCTTTGTCCCTGTATTTGCATATGATAAGGGCTCATTATTGATTTTAGTTTGCCGCCAAATGGGACACACCTCCCGAATTAGATTAGATTTTTAGGGGGTAATAACCAGGAGGGTGTCATGATTATTAGCAGCCCCAACAAATAATACAGAACAAGGCCTTTAGGCCGTAAAAGAATTATATGTTGTTGTTTGCTCGCCGGAATATATATCTATATAACAGACAGCAACAAGAACTAAAGGTCGAATGGGCAGTAAACATAAAACCAGAGACGCAGTAGTAAAAGTAAAAAAATAAGCATTCGCTTTGGGTTAAAGAGCTTCCTCTGCAGATTGCGCAATTCCCTGAACCTCGGCAGCAGCCGCCGCAGAAAAAAAAGGGGAAAAATAAAACCCGAACCCTACATGGCCAACTCCAGTCTCTTCCAGGTGAAAGCCTTCGCCTCCTTGGCCATTCTGTCAGCTGTCAATTGACATTTATTATAAAACATTTAAATGTCAGCTCCGATCGCTTTGCGGCCAATTGTTTTCGCTGTCGCTGCCCATAAATTTCCAGCAGCTGATGATGTTTCGTGGCTGAGCTCCTTTGGATCCGGCCTCAAACGGACCGTCAAATGGTCAGTCCTCTGTGTTTTTATTTATTTATTTTGTCTTGTCTTTGTCTCGTTTCATTTGGGCCCCTCAGATGATGTCATATCGGCTAGACAAAGGCCGGATCAGATCGGTTGCCAGCTCGGCGCTGTGGCTCTGTTTCTGGCCGGGTCTTGAGCCCTAACGGAAATGTTAAGAGCTCCTCTGAAAATTAGTAACTTTTTGGAGGAAGGTAAATGTTTAGAGTAGCCTCTGCCTTTTAAGAGATAAATATGTGGTGTTTACGGCTGATTTATGGGCAGTCTTTAGCTGTGCATGTTCTCCAGAGGAAGAGTTTATGGGTTTATAAATCATATAAATAAAATATATGAAATGATTCATATTAAATAAAATTATTTGAAGTATTATTTACTAATTCATTGCTCTCCAGAGGAAGAGCTTATGGGTTTATAAATCAAATAAATAAAATATATGAAATGATTCATATTAAATTAAATAATTTAAAGTATTTTTTACTAGTTCATTGAACATATGGATAGTATCTTTAACTAACAGTTCATAAATAAAGTTTCTATGTGAAATTCAAGTGAAATATCTTATGTTTTTCCCAGCTAAACCCTATTAGGGTATCCAAAGTTGAATAATCTCTCACCAATCACATTATTCAGCCACTCTGGTATGTCTTTGGTTGAGCATGCTCTCCAGGGGAAGAGTTTATGGGTTTATAAATCAAATAAAAAAAATATATCATATTAAATAAAATTATTTGAATTATTTCTAGCTAATTCATTGACAGTATCTTTAACTAACAGTTCATAAAGAAATTCTCTAAGTGAAATCCTACTAAAATATCTTCTGTTTTTCTTAAGCAAAACCTATTAAGGGTATCCAAAGTTGAATAATCTCTCACCAATCATATTATTCAGCCACTCTGGTGTGTCTTTGGCTGTTGTTGCCTCTTGACATGGCTAATTCTGGTCGTTGTCGCTGCTATTTCTGCATTTGGACGTTCCGACATATGCTTATTGTAATTTCCAGCCGGCGCCTGTCCCAAAACGGGCGAAGGGGCTGGCCCAAAGGGGGGGCATGTAAGTTATGGGGGACTGCGACTGCCCACCGGCTCAACCCTTTTGCTGTTTTCCGTGTTTTTGCCATGGCTCTATGATGATTTAATATGTAGGCAACTCGCTTATGACATGGCCCGAGCCGCAAGCCGCAAAACGGGGCGAAAAACAAGAACTGTGTGAATGGAATAAATGGGCGGCAGAAAAAAGGTGCGCCTCTGGGGCTCCGGGGGAAGAAACGCGGCAGTGTGGCGAATATTTCTCGTTTGCCTGACTCGCCAACGTTTTTGGCCAAAGTTCAGCCGGCAGTTAAGGGAGGGGAGGTGGCTGAAAAGGAGGCTGACTCCTCCGGCTCCGGTTGACTCATGGAAGTCACGTATGGCCCGCAAAAACTCTGCAGAAAAAAAAAGCTGTGCTCGCATTCGGAACGCGGTATTCGGCGCTTTTGCCCCGGCACGCCATGTTTATTAATATTTAAATGCAACGAGCCATTCGCCATGCGAACAATTTCAGGCTTGAGTGCGGTCTCCGGGGTGGGGTTACAAGGGAGGCAGGGGGAGAGAGGTGCCACTTGCGTAATCCTTTGGCAATGCTCTAAATGCACTGCCGAGAACGGAGCCAGAGGAGGGATCCCTTTCCATTTCCATTCCCATTTCCACGGCTGCCTTACACATGTTACATTTCTAATGAAGCATGCCGGCCAGGCACGAACATCGCCCGGACTGCTCTAACCCGCATGTCCTGCCAGCAGGACCCTATCTACTTGCACCTCCCCCGCAGCTCATCGGGCATTTTGGCAGGGTTTGCAAATGATCATCATCATTTGTTGAAGGGGATTTCGAATGGTTTACTTGGATTCCAGCTTGGGTTAGGTCACGGGTTGGCTTAGGTCATCTTTCGGTGGCAAATGGACTCGCTACTTTGCACACACAACAACCTAAAAAATAAAGGATTGGCTTACATGATTGAGATATATATAGAAATTATTTCAATAATGAGATACGTACAGAAACTATTTCAATAATGATAAGTAAATACATTCTGTGACTTAAATATATGGCAATAAAGCTAAAATTTTAATGTATAATATGATGATGTATGTCGTATTAAAATAAATTTTGTGGGGAATAATAACTTTTTGTACTTAGTTTTAATATAAAAATCATTTTAAAATGCTTTCCTTTGTAAATGATGGTCTTTATTTGATATATTTTACATATTTTTATAATTTTGCGCGTCTATCTCTGTCTTCATCTTCTTGTCAAGTGAAGTTGATCCTAAGATATTTATCGTTTTATCGATACTTACCACTAAGTACTATTATATTTATATGACGTACACACTAGATTATATTAATTAACAATATGCTCACACTTAATACTATAATATATATGTTTACACCTTAGACTATTTTTCCACGGTGCACTTTTCCTTGAATCCACCTCGTAGCCACCATCACAATCATTGTTGAGAGTTCATTCTGGCCAGTTTGTGGGCTTGGCCACCTCATTAGCTGCACTTCCTGGACGGACGTGCGGAGTTCGGTTCCGTTGCGGTTCCCAGTGCTCCTCCCCTTGAAACGTAACTCCTTTGTAAGTGAAGCCTGCTAGCTGACCAGATATATGCACATATATATCTGTATCTCTGGCCGCTCCTGAGTCCTGCACGCATCCCACATCCGATGGCAATTTGTTATGCTTTTTCTTGTATTTTATTTTTTTGGGTTCCTCTTGAGTTTGTCTGCAGTATCCCGTACCCGTACCCTGCACAGCTGTCTGCTTATTATGTTGGCTTCTCCTGCGGCTCCTTGGTCCTTGCTGCACCTGCTGCTGCTCTCCTCTCCCTCTCCCTCTCCACTGGGCAATTGTTTCCCATGAAGTGCACTCGCTGTGTGTGTGTGTGTGTGAGCCTCTCTGTTACTCGGGTTTCGTGCTCCTTTCTGCCTGCGCCAGGATGTTTATCCTTTGCTGCACTAGTTACCCACCACGTTTGCCTCATTTGCATTACAAATCAGTTGGGCAAGTGAAAAATCCTCGCGGCGACCTAGTTTCCCCCTCTCTCTCTCTCTCTCTCTCTGCTTAACTTTGCCTGCCAGCAATTTGCGCATCAAAGATTCATTTCGCATAAATCGCTGACCGTTTTTAACCCCTGTTTTATTTTTTTCCTTACTCTATTCCCACGTTGAAATAAAAACCTTCAACGAGTGGAATTTATTTTGGGCGGAAGAAAAACAACTGCAAAATAAAATAAAAAATAAATAATGTAGGGAGGGGCGTTACCAGCTGCCCTTTTGAAATGTATTTATGCTCATTTCCCAAAAAACTAAACCAAAAAATTTCCCCTCTTCTTTCGTTGCAGGTTAGTACCAAAAAACCCGAGATGATGAATGGCCCGCAGAAGGAGATGGGTCAAAAAACGGCGAACTCGTACATTTTGGTGCTCATGAATTATGGGCTAAAGCCGATTAGTAAGGGAATGATAAAGCAATAGACTGAGTCTGGTTTGGGTTTTATAATATTCCGGCAGATTTTTAATTTGCCAAATGTAATTGGTGCGGCATTTATGGCATTTTGTGGCACGTTCCCTTACCCTAAACAGGATTTAGTTGGGAGCTTAGCTGCTCTTCTGATGCCCAGGCAGGTTTCACTATGCACAGGGAGAAATATAAATAATTTGAGAGTATGTGGTTGAAAAAATAGTCAGCACACTTAATATGAATCTTAAAATCTGTTAAGACCTTATTTATTATTATATTTTCTGCATATAAATAGTACTCATAATGGTGCCAAATGATACCTTTTTTCTACCTGTGCACACAAAAGAAATCTCTTAAGCGGCTTAGGCTATCAGCTCACTCATAGGAACCAAAGGCAGCGACTAATCGTTCACCTGGCGGCTTTGGCCCGGGACAGGTGTAGTGCCCAATTAGCCATAAGTCCCTCTCTGTCTGCTTCACGTTTACTTTTTCTTTTTCTGTTGTGGGTTCCTTGGAAAGCCAAACTTTTGTGTACTTTCACTGTCGCAGAGAAAACTGTGGAAGAACTTTTTGCCGCGACAGAATCGATTCCTGTCACAGCTGACAAGTTTTCCATTTAATTTCCCCAGATGGTGGGCCAAGACGGTGGCCCGAACTATAGGAAAATGCTGAGGGATAGCCATAGCCCTTGGGTATCCGAATCCGCATCCACATCGCCTGGGAAAACCACACAGCTCTTGTGACAAGTTTTAATTACATGCGACATCCGCTGACATTTTCATGGAGCTGGCCGAAACGGAAATTACCTTTGGGCCAATCATCCAACCAGCCATCCATCCACTGCTCGGGCCATTTCGAGAATGTTTGCCCACACATTAGGCCAACTGTTTGCTCTCCAAGCCAACTCAACCTCAAACTCAAACTCAAACTCACAGCTGAAACTCTGCAGTCTCAGTTTCGTTTTCTCCCCCAGCCCCAGCGCTTAGTGCTCGCAATTAAGCAATCAAGCAAATGTTGATTAATTAGTCAGTGAGTTAATCGAGCTGGGGGAAATCGCTTGATTTACATGTCAAGAGATTATGTTTTAATATCGCCATTAATCGATAGACTGAACATTACAAGGTCATCTTTGAGTCTGCTATTTATGAAGATGGCGAATCAAATTGAGTTTGACGGATGACTTATAAAGTAAATATTTATATTGAGAGTCTTAATACTTACATATAACACATCATATTATCACATTATTTTGAATATTTGTATTAATATTCATATTATAATATATATATATAAAATTATTTACATTGAGACTCTTAATACTTACATATAACACATCATATCATACATTATTTTGAATATTTGTATTAATATTCATATTATAATATATATAAATAATAATATTTACATTGAGACTCTGAATACTTACATATAACACATACATTATTTTGAATATTTGTTTTTAGTTCGTGATAAAAACGGCTATATATAAAACTCCGCCTGACACGATCGGTAATGTCTTCATCTCACGCAGCTTTCGTTGATTATGATCATCAAGATATAGGTATCATCACAATGATTTCTTTATGAGACAAGTTTAATGAACTCAGCGCTTAAGTTGCTGGCAAAATGTTTCATTAGCTGGCAGAGCGCGATGCCGGGCTTTGGGGGGTTAAAGGCGGGGCTTTTTTACAGTGCCCGAGAAAAAACTCGCACCGCTGGGGTAATTAAGCGATGTGGCAACGCCACCATGGGTTCCCATAATTTATGGCCCTGCAAATAATTATAATAGTAACACAATGCCCACGAGGAGATCCGAAGGGGATTATGCATACACTATGTTATCTAGCCATATTCTCTGCCACCGTACAAAAGAGTCTTAAATTTTATTGCATTAGACGCAAGTTTGTTACTCTTTGATTATGGGAAAATGTTGGGAAAAACTGCAGTAATTTTCTAGCCTTGGCTTGGCTTGTCTTGCCTTCCCTAACGGTAAGCCCGGCTAACTGCAACCGGCCACTTTTTTGCATTGGTCTTGTGGATTTCCTCGCCGGTATTGCCGTTGCTGGCTGTGTCTCCCTGCCTGCCTTGGCAATTATGCAAGTTGGGTTCTAGAGACTGCAATTGGGATTGAGACGGCGACTGCCACCAGACAGGGCAACAAATTCAGTCGAGAGGAGAGGCGAGCAAAGGCACCGAGAAAAACTAGGACCATTCTCGTTGAAAACTACAATAAAAGTGTATCTTAAAGGGCAATAAATCGAATTAAAATCACTTGCAAGAACAAGCCTTAAGTCTCTAATATATTTCTAATTTTTTAAACTTTTTTATCCCACTTAAAAGCCAGAACTAGGCATAATTTTCTCTATGTGCACTAAGAAGTCTTAGTCTTGGGAGTCTCTGGCCAGTTGCCACTTGTTTGCATAAGACTGGAATTCTGCGTTGCGTTGCGTCATTAATAAAAATGTCTGGCAATGGCTTAAAATTTATGGCATGCTCTCGGCCTGGCCAGCACTCTGGCAGAAGCGGTTGACATGGCAGCGGGTTTTCCTCTTGGTTACCTGTGCCCGTCCTGTACCTGCAAAACTGTGAGCCGCTAGCGTGTGTGCTTGTGCCTGCCAAACTGTAATGAATTTTAAATTTCCTCAAGTGGAGATTTATGATGGCTGGCACGCAATTAGTTTGTTCCACTTTCGGTATCCAACTGTCCTGGAAATTGTGACACGTGTCCCTAGCTCGCCCCCTTAGCCATATTTTCCACCATTTTCCATCGTTTTCCATAGTTTTTCCCCCCATTTTGCTGGCTTAGTTCCTTTGGCTTTGCCCCGTCATTGTCATAAAATAATAAATGCCGCTTATAAACACACATTGTCATCGTGCGGGGGTGGAATAGAGTGAAAGGGGGGGTGAGAGATATAACCAATCATTAATTCGATTGTGGGACAACTCTGTATTTAGGGTTGCCATCCATTAGATGGGGCTAAAATGTCAATAAAACTATTGTTGCCCGTGTCGGGGAGTGACCCAGAAAAATGGGTTTGTTGACGTCATGCTCAAGACCTACAAACTGTCGAATTTAGGCACTGAGAAAAATATTTATAAATATATTAACTACAACCTGGAGAGCCTAGATGTGCCAGAATATATGAAATAAATAAAATAATAATATATATAGAAATAATAATGCTTTTTAAGCAATAAGATGGGACTTTTAAATATTAATTTCAATTCTATTAAAAGGGTCTTAACATTTTTAAATAAAATAAATTTATGACCTTAGTTCTCCGACTTTGTTTGCTGTGTATAGGAAGCGGGCCGAGCTCAATCATCCCTGACAGCTGGACAGGAAGAGGAGCTGGCGGGGAGGGAGGGAGAGACCGCTAAAGGAAGCCAAGACGGAAGGATGCATTATGCTCGCCTTTCGGCTTCTCTGCGGTTTCGCTTTCGCTTCCAGTTTCGCGTGGAACTTCCGGCCCAAATGGATTTATTTGTCTTTTGCTGCATCCGCTTCTCTTTGACTTTGCTTTTATTATTTTTTTCTTTGATTCGTGTGTCTTTCTGGTGGTATTTATTAATTATGGCCTTTTTTGGTGGCCCAAAGTCAGGCGTCAGCTGGCGGCAGCTGCCAATTTGAAATTGTATATTTTGCGGTCAAACTTCTGCTCTCCGCTTGGCACTCTTCCCTCCCTTTCACTTGGCACGCGTTGGCTCTAAACAGGTGCAAAGACAGGTGAATAAGGGAGAGAAGAAAGCCACAGCAAAAAAAAAATAATAAAAGCCGTTTTAATGAGTTTTCCATTACACGCTGAGGTCATCGCTGCACTCGCGGTAATCAAATTATATTCAGAGGGGGAAACCCATAAATACCCCCCCCTCTTGACCTGGCTAATTGTGATGACCTAAGCGCCTAAGCGCGAATTCCATTTCCATTTCGGCCACTAATGGGTTAATAATGTGCCAAAGCGAATAAAAACCTTCTTAGTCTAATTAAATGTCGTTCCTAGCTGTTGATAATTGTAATTGCGACCGAAAGAGAGAAGCACAGCTTACCATTTCCCACAGCCGATTTTGGCCATTATCGAAAATGCTTTTGGCCAAAAAAAAAAAAGAAAAAGAAGCGGGACAATCATCGGAATGGGGGTTAAGCGAATTAAGGTCAAGTTGAACGAGAGAGAGGGCAATTGGGGTATCGGGGATACATTCAAGGGGAGCTCTGGTTTCTTTATAAAATATATATTATTTAAATATTTATTACTTTATTTTTGTATTAAATATAATATTTGAACTTAGATCTTTATTTTCATAAAGCTAGATCTCACTTATTATATATATTACTTGTATTTATTGGGGTATCGGGGATACATTCAAGGGGAGCTCAGGTTTCTCTATAAAACAAATATTTAAATAAATGTTTATTACTTTACTTTTGTATTAAAACAAATATTTTTTGTCAGTTTGAACTTTAATCTTTATTTTCTTAAAGCTTGATCTCACTTATTATATATATTACTTCTATTTATTGGTTTTTAGTATTTAACCAATTAAATATGAGTTTCCAAGCTTTTGTTGTTTAGTTATCATCCCATAATTTATTTTTAATGCGCACTTAACAATCTTGCGGCTTGACTCAGTATTCGATCATCAACATTTATATTTGAGTTTTAATCAGCATTGAACTGTGGTATTTGAATTTAAATATTCACTGTAATTCTTTTAAAAATAACTTTGACCTGATAACCAGACTGCGTCACTATTTTTCGTCAAACTCGTATTACGTTTATTATTCTTCTGCATAAAGCTCGCCTTGGCTTAGTTTCAGCATAGTTTCTGATCATTTGATACTCTGACTGGCAGAATTTTCCGCAGAACCCCTGACAGACCTTCTAAAGTTGCATTGGGTGAGTGTGCTTCGACTTAGACAAAGATTCAAAGATCCAACTAAGCCTGATCCCCGCAAGCCTGAGCTTCGAGAGTCACTAGCGGATCGACTTACCTCAAAGAGCGGGCGGGAACTGGCTCGGAACAACCGCCGAGCTTTGTTTAGCCAGTTTTTTTTTGTTGTAAAACCAAACCAGTTAACTTGTTTGGCCGCTCAACTTTCAGTTTTTTCTGTGCCCCTCAAAACAACGGCTTGGGAGGAAAAATGACAAGCGGAAAACATTGTTTACATTGATTGAGCGAGGGAATTGGTTAAATTGCTGGGCAAAAATTATAAAAATTAACAGCAAATTATTTATGAATGGGGCGTGTTTAAATAAAGTGGCTTGGGATCGAAGATCATTAGCATGCCAGCGAGAATGGTGGAAGAACAGATCGGCAGAGTGGTAACTGGGAACCAAGAACTGGGAGTGTGATATAAGCCTTTGTGTTGGCCACTTCCAGCCATCGATTGTGCCTGGCTTTTATTGCCCCTCCGAAGAGATCTACTAGCGATTAACTCTTATGTGTGATGTGTAAATTATGTGTTGGCATTGTGTTCTTAACTGCTTTTGTGCCGTTCGGTCCCTAACTGTTGTTTTCCAGCGGGCCAAGCAACGACCTTAGGCTTAATTTATGCCCAAACACTTTGAAAACACTCGCAACAACCTTGTAATAGTTCCTACTGCTCCTCCAATAGAAACTCTTTTTTTTTACAGAGAAACAAATGAATATAAGTACATAGTAATTAATTTGTGACCTTGGCAAAAGGCTGACACCTTTGTAAATGCTGCAAAATAATTTAAATACTTTTTTTACATTGATTAGATTTTGGTTTAAATAATATTAATGGTGTAGAAATTTCCCCAGTTAATTTCCATTTCTTTCTCTGTGTGTATCCATCTGTGTTTGCTGGCAGCTGCCAATCTCTGGCCATCTCTTTTTCCTACTGGCATGCCGGAAAAGCATTGTTATTGCCAACTTTCGCTGGCAAGAAAAGCTGAAAATCTGACTGTGTATATGGGTGTGTGAAAAGCGTTTGCTCAGTGTGCCCATGTAAATGTTATTTGTTATTTGTTATTTGTTGCTTGTTGTTCGCTATTTGTTATTGCAGCAACAATGCCATGGAAATTAGCTGACACAGAAATCAAAAGAAAAAAATTCAGCAAAAAATGAGAGAGGAGAGGAAAAAACTAGACAGCTGATAAAGCTCACTCGAGCATTGCAGATACAGATACAAAGATACACGAGATGTACTCATAACCAAGGCTCCGCATAAGCGGATCAGTCATTTGACATTTTCAGGCGGCTCAGAAAACACGTTTAGCACACCGAGAGATCGAGGGCTTGGGCCATTAGCCTTATTGGAACGTTGGCAATACATTTAAGAGCCGCAAAGGTGGTGTGAGTACCCGCCGCTCTCCTCGGGTCACGCCAACCCAAAATCCATGTCAGAGTTCACAACAGTTACAACAGTAAAAGAAGCAGCCAGATGAACTCAAGGCACGCCACAAAAAACACAAAAAAATAAAGGCAAACACTCACATAGGAAATTAATGGCCATCAAGTGCGAAAAAGTTCATTTCTCCTGGCTTTTTCTGTTCGTGTTTTTTTTTTATGACGCCTTGTAAACTGTCACAGAAGACGGTACATGGTGGGGTTTATCTGGCAGATTGGTGGGCGACCTGGTCACCAGGTTTACCCCAGAGAGACATCCGACAGCCAGAGATGACAAATGGGATTGTCGCATCGCCGTAGGTTTTACTTTATTTGGTTCAATGAACCGGCAACAGAGAGGTGCCTGCCAAACTGGAGGTGTTTTTGGTAAATTAAATTAAATTGTGTGAACTTTTAACTACATATATGGAAATTGTTATTTCCAAATTGAAAAATAATGATTAAAGAACTTTTATTTAGAGTCAAGTAATGAAATTAGTGAAATATATCCTCAGAAATAAACATAAATGACCAATTACTGAGTCATAATTATTAGATACCGGCAACTGAGGTGCCTGCAAAACTGGAGATGTTTTTGGTAAATTAAATTAAATGTGAATTTGAATCAATATAAATGGAAATTGTTATTTTCAAATTGAAAAATATTGATTAAAGAACCTTTATTTAGAGTCAAGTAATGAAACTTAGTGAAATATATACCCAGCAATAAACATAAATTGCCAATTACTGAGTTATAATTATTAGATACCGGCAACTGAGGTGCCTGCAAAACTGGAGATGTTTTTGGTAAATTAAATTAAATTGTGTGAATTATAAGCAATATAAATGGAAATTGTTATATCCAAACTGAAAAATAATGATTAAAGAACCTTTCTTTAGAGCCCAGTAATGAAACTTAGTGAAATATATCCCCAAAAATAAACATAAATACCAATTACTGAGTTATAATTATTAGATACATAAATAAACCAGCAGACAAATAAGCTTAGGCTGACAGGGTATTAATTACTTCACAGTTGAATGATATATCATGGTCTTCTTCAGCTTAAATATTTTCAAAACCACATCCCAACCTTGTTCTTGTGTTTACACAGCACTCAAGAGGAATTCCCCCGGCGGTTCTCTCCTCACCAAGTAAATCTCAGACACCCGCACTTCTTGTCCACACGCCTCAGATTGATTTGCTGCCAAAAATTATGATCATCTGACGGATCAGCCCACTTGACCTCATTCGCCATATAAACAAGCGACAGAAGAGATACCTACAATGATTCATATACATATCTCGATATCTCGCATATTTCTATTCGCATCTGTATGTAAATTACTTGGCGAGCAGAGAAGCCTTGACTCTCTGGTTCAATTAATAATTAAATCTCATTTGTTTTTCCGTCACTTTTTTATGGCTTTTGTTAATTGAATTTCAGCTCTAGAGATTTGTTATTTTCTGGTTCTTTTTGCGCTGCAAAACAAAGAGACCAAAATCAATTCAAATGCGGCTAAGACGGGGTGAGAAACAAATAACCCAAAGACTTAGCCAAGGTTTTCGACGGCGTGGCTCGCGTGCGTGTCAAACTTGAGAAAAACTTAAAAAGAAATAATAATAAAATAATAATAATGATGATAATAATAAAGAGCGTTCCCCGGAGACAGACAGACAGTCAGACACGATATGCCCTCAAGATAATTCCGAGATTTTGTTCCGGTTTTTTGTCTGCTTTGCTGCGCTATGATGCTGCTGGGAAAGAAAGTTTCTAAATGAAATTGCTCGCAATGTTGTGTGTTAAAAAATACAGAGAAAAAGATAAATTCATTAGGCAAAGACCGAAATCCCGTTGCCCCGCGGCAAATGAGCTGGGAAAGGGCTCTGAAAATGGTTAACACGCCCACAACGAGCGCTCAGTTAACCCGCCCGCTGCCACTCTTTATTTTCGTGTACAGTGTGAGCTCTGAAGAGCGAACAAGCTGTGAGTTTTCATGGGAATAAGGAAATTAATTAAAGATTTTTATTATTTAATGACTAATTTAATTTCATAGTTAATTGCTTACTAGACTTCCCAATTAGTTCTAGTAAAAAAACCTAATTTTACATTCTTTAAGTTAGCAAATAGAAAGGCCTAGGCTATATCTAGTTAAATTATATTTTCAAGTAACTAACTCTACAGAAAATATTACAATATTTTATTAAAATATATTTTACAATATTTATTTAAATATATTTTCGAGTAACTAACTCTACAGAAAATATTACAATATTTTCCGAATCAATACAGAGTATTTATAGACAGCGTTCACTGTATTTGAATATCTGCGATGCCCCTTCTTTTGCTCTGTGTGAATTTCTTCATAAATATTTCGTAAAAAGAAAGTTTCACAGTGGCTGACAAACTGTAACGCACCCAAAAACAAAACAAAAAGTAAATAAATAAATAAACAAAGCATAAACGCAAACCCGATGCCAGATGAATCACCAAAGCGATTGTGGCCATGTTGAAAGTGTTAAATGCATTGCATACGGCTGGAATGGGGATTTGGCCAATGTGCTTCACTCGAATCTGCTGACCAATGGCCAATACCACTACCTGCTGTTGATGTTTTCTTATTGCTCAACTCTTGCCAGGTTTCAGGCCTGGCTTTTATTTTCATTTTGCATTTCACTTTGCCGCTTGCATGACTCCCCATTGTGGCTGTTATTGTTTTTTCTGCTTTTTATTTAGTGTTTTTCTAGCTGCTGGCTATTTGGGAATTTTTTAATTGGCCACCAACATGCAATTGGCCAATGATTCTCCAGCTACGAAATGCACTCTGCTGGGTGTCAATGATTGATTACAAAAGTGGAATGTCTCCCTCCTTCACTCTTTTCACACTGCACAATTTTGACTACATTGCGTGCAAATAGCGATGGTTTTGTTTTTTATCTGGCTTATTAAGTTTATGGACTGCTAATTTATTGATTCATATGCCAGACTCCGTTTCGACTTGTTGAGAGTTATGCCAGACACGTTGTTAAACCATAAAGTGAGCAATTTTGAGAGGTAATTGATTTGGCAATGAGCCGTAAGGCATCAAGGGAGTTGAGTTAATTCGGGTAACATATATTTAAATAATAAATATTACTTACTTTTTATTAAGAGAAACTTGCAGCTATTATAGATTATATGTTTATGTTTAATTTGTTTAGTTGTCTACCTTTATTTATTGTAATTATTGTGATTATTAATAGAGTTGTCTCGTTTTTACTGAGACAATCTGTACAGATAATTTCTTAGACATCCTTAATTTTTATATTTTCAACTGCAACTCCTAGACAATATATATATTTTATATCTGCATTTGGATGAGGATGTGGCAAATGGTTATCCAGATGATTCAGGCTTTTCCATTACCCCTTAGTCAGCCATTAAGTCGCCTCGACTCTTGCAATGTAAACAATCAAGGGAGTCGCGTACTGAGAATAGTTTTACGAGCCTTTCGCTGATTTCCATCTGGCGTCTGCTATTTAATTTTCCTACCAAAACAAAAATAAAATAAAATAAAAATCGGAGGAAAACCGGAGCCAGGCAGAGTCTCGTGTGCGATCATAAATAAGTCAACGAATGGGACTCGCAGGGGTTCGGGATGGAGTGCACTTGTGGCCACTCACTTGGCGTCAAAAGATTTGCTATAAATAAGCGAACTTCAGCTGAGGAAGCAATTTGCGGCAATTGCCACTTATGCGATGCATTTACAGTTTGAGAGCCGGCCTGTGAGTAGTGAATAATGAATAATGAATACCGAGTGCCGAGTGCCGAGTGCAACACATGCAGCACATGCAAATAAATGAAGATTAACGACGAGCGAGTGTTAAATCGGGCGGCAGCTTCCCTTTTACACTCGTAAGTGGCTTTTTTTCGGGCTGGCGACATGAGTTGACCCACTTTTTGGGCTCCAACAAAAAAAAAAAAAAGAGAGAGATACATATGCACATGTAGATGCGGATTCAGTAAAAAGTGAATGTTGCCGATGCCAAAATAAAATCAAAACGCCAACGCATCGGCGGGTGGTCAGGCAACTTTTGTCGAGCAAAAATCAAGGAGAGAAATGCCAGGTCCCCCACAGTTTTTACCCCCTGCCCGTAGAAAAATCCATAAATCATTCAGCAAAATTCGCTGACAAATAGCCTGAAGTAAGCCGAGAGTGGCTCAACCTATAGTGCGGACTATGGCCAACTGAACACTGAAAAAACTGACAAAAAAACTAGATTTGAATAGAGCTATTAAGCCATGAAGTCAAGAGGCTTAGAACTGATATATATCTGTCAAAGTTGAAGCATATAAAAACTATTTAAACATGAAATTAAAGATAAAACCTTTAAAGAAATGAAAATTAGAAAATAGAAAGTATCTTGCTTTTCTATACATTTTATTTAACTTTCTTATTTAATTTAATTTATCAATAAAGTAAGCTAATTAATTTAAGTAAAACTATAATTCTATACAAAACTAAAGTGTATTCTGTGTTATTCACTACAACCTCGAACTTAATTGTATTTCCATAATATTAATTATAACTTTTCCTGTGCACTCTTGGACTGACAGTCTCCTCCCTTTGCCCTTTGTGGGCCCTTAACTTGGCCCAGAGCCTGCCAGCCCTTGTCTCTCACAACTGCAGTTGACATTTTGAACCACAGGCAATCGAAGCTGCCTTCAATAATTCAATATGCACGTCCAATTTGTTAGCCTCGTTGGTGGCTTGTTTTGGCCAAGTAAACAATGCGTTGGTTGCCCATATGGACGAGTGTGTGCGCTGTTCGAGGAGTTATGTTCCAGTTAGGCTTGTTTAATCAATATTTGACATGCGGATGGGAATCGGGTTTACCTACGACTTGGCTAGCTGGCATTTTCCCACTAATTATACGGGCAGGAAATGTATGTTGTTCCCTGTACTCCTCGTTGGGAAACACGCAAAAAAGTTTCCTAGGAAGCCCAGAATGGGGCCTACAAGTTTGGGGCCTGGCAATTTAGCATTGAATAAGATTCTAGGAAGGGTTCTCCCAGAAGAACACTCTTCCATGTTTCACGCTTGGCTGCCGAAATTCTCGTGAGACAAAGCCTGCCAGCTCACTTCACAAGTCTCCACGGGGCGGAGTTGGTAACTCCACTCAAAGCCCAGACCCTCTCGACTCCCGACTCTCGATCACACGAGCAATTATTTTATGAGAAAACCAAGCCAAGCCAAGCGAGGGAAAATAATAAGAAGAAACCGAGGAGGGAAGTCTTCACCAGAGGAGAGTTGGTTGCTGGTTGGGCAACCACCACTTTGGACTTGGTCTGGCGGCAAAACTTTTGTCAGCTGTTTGTAATTTAAATGTGCAAAGTTACACAAAGTCTTAACCCATCGCACACCCCTCGGCCAGTCGAGTGGAAACGGAGCAGCTTCAATGCTCATGCGCGGAAGGGTTAAGCGAGTGTAGAAGGTTGGTCAATCTCTCACGAAAGCTTAAAGAAAGCCATTGAAAAGTGCTCGCAGTTTGAACAGCAGAGGGAAGATTTATAGGAAAGCTAAAATATATATTGAAATTAAATATTGTATTAAATTTGGAAATAGCATTCCTTTTCTATAAGTTATGTTTTGAGCGAGTGTAGAAGGTTGGTCAATCTCTCACGAAAGCCCAAAGAAAGCCATTGAAAAGTGCTTGCAGTTTAAACAGCAGAGGGAAAATGTATAGGAAAGCTTTATTATATATTAAAATTAAATATTTTATTAATTTTGTAAATAGCATTTCTTTTCAATAAGTTATGTTTTGAGCGAGTGTAGAAGGTTGGTCAATCTCTCACGAAAGCTTAAAAAAAGTAATTGAAAAGGGCTCGCAGTTTAAACAGCCGAGGGAAAATGTATAGCAAAGCTATATTAAAATTTAATATAAAATACTGTTTTAATTATGTCTGCTTTTCTAAATAGCATTTCATTCCTATAAGATATGTTTTAATGTTTTCTCATACCAAAGCTTTAATCAAGACCTTGCTATAGTTCAGTTTCAAGACCTTCTGCCTAGCATTAAATAATTATTTCTATGAGCAACTTGTCGGTTGTTATTAATTCTACCAAAAACCCTTGATGACACTACTATTATTTCCAGCACAGACCTAGCTCGTTGCAGAATATCTTGTTACGGCTCGACCCTCGTCGACTTCCCCTGGGTTTCTGCTGCTCATAAAGGCGTGACATGAAGTCATGCTCCTCATACCTTTCGAGTTACCTCCGACTCTTAGTCGGGGAGATGGGGGGAAATTGCTTCCCGTGGGCGTGTGGGAATGGAATCGAGTGTGGAGTTGGAGTGTATATAGTATATAGTGGCTGCCCGGTCCTCTTGATTCTGCCTTGGAACTGTCGCAGCTAATTTTATGCAGCCACTCCGGCTGTTGGGTTCACTGCGCACAAATTGGGTCACACACAGCAAGACTTCACATGCAACTCGTACTCTGAAACTCCACTGCAATTAAATCTATTTTAAGGCGCAAATAATGTATGATTTTTTATTAATTAGGGGATCTTAAAAATCAATCAGGTAGCTTGCATAATTTATGGCAATCTTGAAGCCATTTTCGGCTGCCTTTCGCTATCAGCCATATAATTTGAACGTTTTCGGTTGGCTTTGTTCCGCTAATGAAATTGTCGCCAAACTGTAGCAACTTGGGCCAATGATTGCCATATTTAGGCCGTGTTTGGTGTTCAATAAATACCGAAACAAAACACGTATATCAATGAACGAACGAACCAGTTGCCAAAGCTCTTTTGGCCAAACACAAAAACGCCCCCTAAAAGCTGTCTGAGTGTGAGCTCACTTTTCTCAAACCTGAGACATGATCTCATTCCGATTGCAGTGGCCAAAGCTTCTGGGAATTTTATATTTCATGTAATATCATATGAGAAGTTCTTTTTTATGCCCATTTTAACACCTATTTTGTTTCTGGTCTGTGGAAGAGATAAGAAAGTCCACGGGTGTGTGTTAATTAGGTTTGTGAAAGCGTTTCAAACATAACATTCGTGCTCAGCCCGACTCAGCCAGACGTGTTACGAATTACTGAATTCTGAGTTGAGAGATCAGCTTTCAATAGGTTCTAGAGTGCGTCGCAGCTGGAGCTTAACCCATTAAGAGTGTAGCGGTTTAAATAAAGTTCTGCCAGGCATTAAAGGCGTTAATGATCTTTTAGGCTTTCAAAAATAAAGAAAGAAACTATAAGAAATTTAATGGATTATAACGTCTGCTGAGCATGCTTACTTAAGGAACCATTATCTTTAGAAGATTAGCTTTGGACATTTTAATACCTAAATTCCTGTTAAATTGTTGCAGATATTTTGGTTAATATCCTTAACTCCACTGCCTCTCCTTGCTAATTCCATCCGCAGCTTGACACTTACTCTTGACTCGACTTGACATTTGTGATTTATGCGTTTTTGATTTAAGCACTTCAATCCGGAGTCTGACTTGCGTGTTTTGGTATCACCCTCGGAGACACGAATAAATCATGTGGGGGGTACTGTGGATTTGTCGCCATATATCCACATTTATAGCTCCTTTCTCCCCCCTTTCTTGTCTCACGTGCGTAGGACACAGCACACACATATATCAATCACTTGGGGAACTCTCATGTGTCACACTTTCCGAGCTGAGCAATGCGAACTGCATAAAATATTCACAAAGGCGAAACAGGGAATAAAATTAATAATATTAACAGTTTCGGAGGCGTTGCAATGGCTGCCAAACCCCTTCCTTCATTCTTTGTTCCCCGCTTTATGATTTTTCCCCTAAAAGCTAGGGGCCCCGGCTTCCTGTGCTTTTGTTGTTTCTTTTTTAGCAGGCAGTGTGAAGAGGCGAGGGCGTTGTATGCAAAATGCACATTTTTAATGACGCCCCGACTGCACTTGAGGCCGAAACAATAACAAAAAAAAAGGGGAAAGAAACAAAAAACAACAAGGAAACGCTGTTGACTTTGGCAACGTCGCAGGATTTGCACACATGGGGGTGTCCGTCCAGGGACAGGGACAAGGATTGAGTGTAGTGGGGAGAGATCCCTGCCCTTCGTCGTATGCAAATCGGTTGTTCAATGCAGGAGATGACTTTGCCAAGAGCCCTGCTCCTCTGGCCTTTCCACTCGCCGTCTCCAGGGCCCCTCTAGTCTCCTCACTTTACCCCACTAACCTCGAAAAGAGGCCACTATGCAGAGAGAGAAATGGGGAAATAAAATATAATATATAAATAGTAAATAAATAGTAAATAAGGGTAAATAAATTATGTGATATAAATGATAAGGGGATAAATACCTAACGAATTTAAGTTAAATAAAATAGCTTATATAAATAGTAAATAAATAGTAAATTAGAGTAAATAAATTATATGATATATATGATAAGGGGATAAATACCTAACGTACTTAAGTTAAATAAAATATCATATATAAATAGTAAATAAATAGTAATTTAGAGTAAATAAATTATATGATATATATGATAAGGGGATAAATACTAAACATACTTTCCTTATAAGAAATCCTTCTAGCTGGTATACTAATTTCTAAAAATAACTGATAAGTACCCATCCCTCTATCCGTATAAGAAATCCCTCTTACTTGTATCAAAATTCTTCTCTCCGTGTACTTGAAGCCCCCTCTTCCAGTTGCCATATGGCTGTAGTTCCGCTTTCGGTTCGCCTCGCTTTTGGTTCCATTTCTGCGTCGGGTTCTCCGAGCTGTATGTTCTTTGAGATCTGAGCCCGTAACACTTTTCCCCATCTTGTGGCTCGTGTGTGTGTGCCCGCCGAGTGTAATCCGCTTAGGTTCCTTGGAATCAGAACATAAACATCATCATCATTGTCGGCATTATGATTGTCATCGGCGGGTTTCTGGTTTTGTGTTCTGTGCAAGTTCTACATTCGTCATGCTTTCCACTTTATTACACTTTAACTTTGGCATTTTCCGGTTTGCTCAGTTGACCGGCTGTGCCTAATACTCCTCTTACAGACTCCGCCGGCCTCTGGACAAATGCCTTCCTAATTAGATCTCATAGAACAGAATCAAAACGAAAAACCAAAACCAATTGCCAAAGTGGAAATCTAGACAAATTAGCTGAGGGGGAAATTGAGTTGGGGGACCAGAGTTTTCCCTATTAGATGAGTCACTTGCCCCGACGACTTCCTTTGTTGACTTGCCTTAGCTTATCCTAACTAACTATCTATTTTCGGGGTTGGGTTCCTTTCCCCTCGCCCATCGATTGCCCAATTTTCCCATTTCCCATTTGCCATTTAAGCAAACATTAAAAGGGCAACCGCCCTCGGCAAATGAAGCCAACTAAGCGTGTGACGTGACCGGCTCTATGAGGAGTATCTGCAGCAGTCCCACTCCAGTTGCATACTTCCACAGTTCCTCAGTTCCATAGCTCTATAGCTCCAGTTTCCATTTAATTCCCCAGCCAACCATCCATCTAGTGACTGTCTAGGGTTACAACAAAATTTATTAATTTTCCTCAATTGCCACATTCGTTTTGTTGGCCTGCCAAGGGGAGTAACAGTAGGAAACTGCATTTGCATATTGTTTTGGTTCACACGATACAGATACAGATACAGATACAGCTACAGATACTGCTACATATACTGCTACAGATACCTAGTGCCTAGTTGCAGATACACAAAAACCAGCGAATGCCTGAGCGATGGATGTCAAAATCCATTGGATATGCACCCAAATGACTGACAATGCAATTCATTAGCGGTGCAGTCAGCTAGCTGGAAACCACTCGGCTTGAATAATCGACTGAGTTAACCTTGCAATCGATGGGAGAAGTGAGAGGCGCCTCGCCTCCCAGTGCTTGCCAAAGTGGGGCTTGTCTAGCCTCCTCCTCCAGTCTCCAGTCTCTGTCAAACTTATTTCTTTTCTAATTCCCGAAACTTCCTGGCTGGCTGAAAGTAATGAGCCGCTGCAGTTGCAATTGGCAGCCGGCAGACTATTAAATCAAGGCACGAACTATCGATGAACCCTGGCACACTCCCTTTAACCCCTTAGAGCCCCCTTAACCTCATTTGGCTGCTGGCTACTGGCCAGCGCTTGAAAGTGCAACAAAAGAATCGCAGAAATGGAAAAACTGTTATTTGCAAATAAAAGAGAGAACTTTTTAATATGCTTGCTTGTTTAGGGGCCCGGCGACTAGACAAAGGCTTCGAGTGGCGCCAGGAATTGAATAGGAAATGCTTGGGGAAAAGCTGGGGAAATGGGGAGCAGCTCCTCATGTCAAATGAAAATTGTTGGCTTAATGTTATCAAAAATTCAGCCCAGCCGCGTTTCCCTCTGCGCAAATCCATCACGTAATCCACGCCCTGCACACGCCACACCACCCACACCCACTGCCATATTTGTTTGGCGCTTTTGCAAATAGTTTGTGCCAACAAAATTGCAAAGGCATCGACAGTCGCTGCACCACTTCGCCGTGGAGCTCCATGGAGGGCCCTGCTCTGCCATTATCCAATCCATCCACATGGCCCCGGGCCCCATTTGCATGCGGGGCAGCAGGAGGCAGGGGCCGCTCTTCGTCGACGATAATTGCATGAAATTATAATACAGCCGTGTGCTGCCTTTGTCCGTCGCCATGTGGGAGGCTCCACTGTGTGGCACCCACACACATAATCAGGCTCCAGTTGTGTCGGGCTGGGCCCGGGTTGGTGCAGGGACGGACGCCACACATGGTCCTCTGACACACTATTCCGCTGAATAATCAAGGCGGAGAATGGGTATAGAAAATCATATTTATTTCCACTCAGGCTAAGGCTGCCATAACCATATTTTTTGGCCACGATATGTTGAGAGTCGAGAAAAGGGAAATGTCCAGCAATCACCAGAGAATAGTTGTTTATAATTAAGGAAAATCACAATGGATGTGGAGACTTTAAACTAATTTTGATTTAAATCTTTCTTTGCTTGCAGAACCACCATCGCGGGAGCAACGCGAGCGAGGAGCGCGTGCCACAGCCGCACTCGCCCCACGACAGCCACGCCCATCCGCACAACGGCGGCCTGCAGCACTCGGGCTCGAGGGCGACGCTCCGCCACTCGATGAACCACTCGAGCACCTCGACGGTGTCCGGGTCCGCCTGCAGCTCCACGCCCGCCTCGCCGCAGCTGAGCGGGGTGGTGAGCGCCTCCGGGGGCCAGCTGCTGTCCAACGGACACCACTACCAGTCGCAGTCGTCGGTGAGCTCCAACTCGTCGATCGTCTCGGCCATTCCCGCCTCACAGAGACTGCTGGAGGAGGCGCTGGCCAAGTCGGCCCCGTATCCCATGATCCTGTTGCCCCAGCTCGGCGGCTATTGGCTGGATGGGACCGAGCATGAGTGCGGATACGATGCCCGGGGCAATCCCCTGCTGCCGCAGACCACCTGGATGGCCAAGTTCGAGACGGACGACACGGCCAAGTGCTATCGGAGATTCTATGCCGCCAGGGAGCACTCAAATCTGGTGGGACAGGACGAGCAGCTGGGCCCCGTTTTGATATCGATCAAGACCGAGAATGTGGCCAACCAGGAGCACATGCGTATCCTGCTCCGGCTGAGGACCGGCACGATGCACGAGCTGATCCCGGTATCGTGTCTGGGCGCCCAGCCGAGTCCGCTGAAAATGGTGCGGCTGCTGAACGACCAGATCCAGGTGGATCACTTCATGCCGGTGCTGTGCCCCAAGGCCTCGCAGCTGATCAGCGTCTACGACGAACATGTCCTCGTTTCGCACTTCAAGTTCGGAGTGCTCTACCAAAGATATGGACAGACCACGGAGGAGGAGCTGTTCGGCAACCAGATGACCTCGCCGGCCTTCGACGAGTTCTTGGACGTCCTGGGCCAGCGGATTCGCCTCAAGGACCACAAGGGCTACAGGGGAGGCCTGGACATCCAGAATGGACACACGGGCGACACGGCCGTCTACGAGGTGTTCAAGGAGCGGGAGGTCATGTTCCACGTGTCCACCCTGCTGCCCCACACCGAGGGCGATCCCCAGCAGCTGCAGCGGAAGCGGCACATTGGCAACGACATCGTGGCCATCGTCTTCCAGGAGACCAACACCCCCTTCTCGCCGGACATGATCGCCAGCCACTTCCTGCACGCCTTCATCGTGGTGCAGCCCATCGAGCCGAATACTCCCCACACCCGGTACAAGGTCAGCGTTACGGCCCGCGACGACGTGCCCTTCTTCGGACCCACCCTCCCCAATCCTGCCGTCTTCCGGAAGGGCCAGGAGTTCAAGGAGTTCATCCTCACCAAGCTGATCAATGCCGAGAACGCCTGCTACAAGGCCGAGAAGTTTGCCAAGCTGGAGCAGCGCACCAGGACCTCTCTGCTCCAGAATTTGGTTGAGGAGCTGCGCGAGAAGACCCGCGACTTCCTGGGCGCCGATCTCTCCCAGACCACCGCCGGCAGTCCCACTCCCGAGACCCCCAAGGCGGAGAGCGGCGGCGGAGGTAATGCCGGCTCCCGATTCATAGACACGGTGAAGAAGGCCTTGATCATGAGGGTGCGATCCCAGAGCGTGGACACCGGAAACGGACATGGACCTGGGCAGACGGACAAGTTCAGTGTGAACACCAAGCTGGGCACCCTGAACGCCAAGAAGGAGGTGCATCCCGAAATGCAGACACCCAATTTGAATGTAAGTTCATAGAAAGAGATATAAATAATTAAAACTGAAGAAAAAAATATATAATTAATATATAGCTTTTAAATACCCCTTTCCTAATCCATTATCTTTGTTAATTCTGCCCCAACAGACCTGCAGTCGTACGGCCTCCAAGTCCTCGTCCAAGTCCAAGTCCTCGAATGAGTCCACCTCCTCCTCGCCGGACATCACCTCTCGCCAGGCGAACAACAACAACATCAACAGCAACTCCAATGGAGGACTTCTGCCTCAAAATGGTTCAGGAGGCGTGGCCGCTGCTGTGGCCAGTGCCGCCCAAAATGGAGTAGTTGCCGTGGCCACCATGTCAGAGACGAGCGATGACTCCAGCCTGAACAGCGTCGATCTTGACCCGATGATGGCCCATTTGGACGGCGGTGCCACCTACATAGACAGCGACACGGGGCTGGAGAGCATGAGCTCCGCGGAGGCCACCACCAAGGCGTGCTCCCTGTGCCTGGACGGTGTCCAGTCCACAATGATGGGCAGTTCCCCCAGCAATGAGACGATCATGAAGATCGAGAATCTGCGCCAGGAGGTCACGCGATTGAAGTGCGACAAGCTGGATCTACTCAGGCAGAATGTGGTGGGTAGTACTTTTATATTTTTGTAATTAAGCGAAGCTTGATATGGAAGAAGAATATTAATTATTAATTATTATCTTGCAGACCTGCCAGCGCGACATCAAGCGGCTACGGGAGCGGGAGCTGTCCCTGCAGGGCGATCTGTCGGCAGCTGGCAAGGAGATCCTGCGACTGCGAGATCTGCTCAAGGAGTACATGCCGGACACCGCAGCAGCTCCGCTCTCCATATCGCCCATCTAAGCGTCAAACGCAGCCCTTCGACAGGCGATTGGATGAGGATGAGGGAGTCAGCTGGGAGAGGAGTAACCACTGTGCCGTGTATAACACTTTGGAGGAGTCAGGTCGTTTGGCGAGTTGATAAGCAGACAGTGGCGTAGCCCCAAACAAAATGAAAAACAAACAAAAACTGTATTATATTTAGTTTACGTAGCTGTAGATGTGAGGAGATCTATAGAGATCGGACAGTTGGCAGCAGGCATGCGCATTGACAAGTTATTATATATAAACAACATACAAACAGTTACAAACTAAACTAAAAGCAAAAGCAAAAACAAAAACAAACTTAACAGCAAAAGCAAAACAGAACACAAAACTCAAAAAGTACACCAAATATATAATATAAGTCTTTAAGCATATTTAACGCAAGAATAACACCCTAAAACTATTCCAGATCCCATCCTAAGTAGAGAGCGATTAATCGCAAAGCATCACACAGAGATCGATATCGATATACATTACGATATATATTACGATAATAATCACAAGACACATACACAAAAAGAAACACTTGTAGCAAAGTTTTGAGGTTTACAAAACCGTTACTCGTTCGTTAGTCGCACCCGTAAAGTGTTGCTGTTACCGTGACCGTCACTGTGACTCTCGATTCACACTCATCCCCATAATCGACGATAACTAAATTATGATCGACTTGATATGATTTCCTTTAAATTAAAACAAATCACCAATCATCAGCAGATCAGAGCCCGCGAAATAGGCGAGCAAGAGGGAACTGTTAACCCTAAGTTTAAGTTGCTTTAAATAATTTTACCTAAACCGTATGTTAATTAATTATTCCTTAAGTTTGACCAAATGCAGAAACCACATCATCGATGAATTTGATGACTCACGAGAATACATTTTGCATGGCGCGCATTCGTTGTACATATGTGTAGGAGCGCGTTATAATTCTCGATCCGCATTCGGATCTATCGAAATCAACTATGACTCTTTTTATTTTCTAATCGATTAACGTTAATACCAATATAACCGACATAAGAGACAGCAGCGCAAAAATGAAATCAAACAAGTAGTAGTTGGGAAAACAATTCCAAGAGCAAAAGTTACGAATCAAGCAAGCATGAATTTTTGTCTAAGTACCGCGAATAATTGTTTTTGTTGAGATGCATTATCATTTTTATTGTGTAAAGTATAGAAACACCAACAAATATATGCAAAATATATGGAATATATAAACAATCGACTTTTGACTTTTCAATGGGGGAAATATAATAATAAATAAATAAATCCCCAAATCTCGATGGAATACGGTTAAGTTTAAGACATGATTTTATTTCTCAGTAATTTTTGACTTTATATAAATATTTATTTATTTCTTTAAGATTGTTTACAGTTTATACAATTTCAAAAGCATTGCCCATAGTTAGCAGAGTGTTTTATAAGAACGATTTGAAATTAAGGCTGTTTTGTCCAAGTTATGGTTATTCTTAATTCTAATTTGTCAAAAACTTAGGATATAAAAATGCCAATTTAAGGACCCAAATATCAGCATACTTGATGTCTTCTGAAGAGCATAATTTGGCCAAAAATGGAATGACAGCCAAATGCCGTCCATATTCCGAATCGCCGTTAAATTCTTAATTATTTAGAATTTAAATATGGGAAAAACAAAGAAAAAAAATGTTGCTCGATTTTTGAAAAAATGATAAGGGGTTACATCATTAAAATTGTCAAAAATTGGCAAAAAATTAATTTTGTCAAATTTCTAAATTTGATATGCAGATTAATTAACCAAATAAAAACTAGCACAGAACTGCTTTCCGAATTAAAATTGAGGCTGTTTTGACTTAGCAATGCTTATTTTTATCTCTGACTTGTCCTAAAAAATTAGAACATAAAAATGACGATTTAAGGACCCAAAAATCCGCATACTTGCGGTCTTCTGGAGAGCATATCTTGGCCAAAAATAGAATGACAGCCAAATGGTATATATATTCTGAATCGCTGTTTTCAAGGCTGTTTTGGCCAAGTTAGGGTTATTCTTAACTTAGCTTTGTTCAAAAATTAGAACATAAAAATGACGATTAAAGGACCCAAAAATCCGCATACTTGCGGTCTTCTGGAGAGCATATTTTGGCCAAAAAT